>JARKIA010000268.1:0-226195 GCA_029289565.1 Mycena galericulata | reverse complement strand
GAGGGGAGATTCTTCCGCGGTTGAGACCTCCGTCGAGAGACAGACTTGTTATTTCCGCGGGAAGACACCAACATGATAGAGGTGGATCCAGACACTATCGAAGGAATTGGGGCCAAGCATAACCTGAACACGGAGCAGATGCGCGCTTTTTCTTTAGTCGCCCGGCACAGTGAATCGGACTCGGGGAAGGCACTGCGAATGTATTTGGGAGGGCCGGGTGGTACGGGAAAATCGCGTGTCATAAATGCTTTGCAAGACTTCTTCACGCAAGAGGCCAAGAGCGCAGGTTCCGGCTTGCATCGTACACGGGAGTTGCCGCGAGGAATATTTCCGGGATGACATTGCATGCTGCGTTGATGCTCAGTCAGCATAAGAGCACCGGGAGATCTGCAAAATCCCTGTCACCTGTTTAGGATTGCTTAAGCAAAACACGTTGAGACGTGAAATTGCTTAAGACCGGGATTAAGCGGATTAAGCCCCTATATATCGCGTATACCTACATAATACATTGTTTCTCCTTGTGCCTGACACATTAAGCAGATTCAGCGGACTCACCTCCAGCGGATTCAGCGGATTCACCCGCTGGATCACCTTCACCGGTTTTATCCGTTTAAGCGGATTTATCCACCCAACTCTGGTGGCCTTCAGAAGAATGTCAGACTCTGAACTCGGGGAGCGAAATATTTTAGTAGTTGCACTCAATAAATTCACTGTACTTACCACACTGGAAGTCATTCTCGTATAATGCCACCATGCCACTCGGTGAGATGGAAAGGCGAGCATGATGATGGCCTAGGCAGCGGTCTTGCAAGGTGATGAGTCCGTGAATGGGGATTCAGCTGTACAGGATTAGAGGAAGCGGGGGGCGATATATTATACTGGAGAGGAAAGATGATGGTTAGAGAGAAGAGGCACTGGTCTTGGGCCCTTGGCGTTCGAAGCGAGATCATTCGATCAATTTCTTTGTTTCAATTTTCTTTATGCTTTGTCAGTCACACAGCATCACAGCGTCACTTACGAGCTCTTTCTCTCGTCCATCATCATCTCTATATCCCTCTTCCCTTCAAACCCAATCCATGTCGATGTTGCACTCCGGGACATGCACCATTCCAGCTCGATTGAGACCGGTGGTTCGAACTCTGGTCAGGGGTTTGTTCCGATCATCTCTTAGTGGCATCTCGCGCCTGCTTGAAGTTTCTCTTCGCAGACAAGTCCCAACAAACGTCGGTGGCAGGTAGGTAAGTCAGCTGGAATGCTACTGTACAGGGACAGAAGGTCCAGACCGAGACTATCGGGTGAAGGGTAACTGCACTATCCGACGATGGCGGGGATGGTATCTACCATGGTGAGTCTTTCTCACCAAAATCTTATCATGCAAACGACGTTGGCATCGCGGCAGAGGGCAGTGGGGATGGTAGCTACGACAGTTAGTATTTCTCTCTCAATTCTTAACGAATTCTTATCAATCAAATTCAACGCAGACGTGCCCTTGGATGCGTTCAAGTGTCTTGCAGGTTAATCCGCTGAATTTGCTAAATCTGCTAAATCCGCTGAATGCGCTGAACGAGCAGAATTGGCTGAAAGTCCAGATGCGATTGCTGAATCGGCTTAACCCGGCCAGTTCACCATTCGGTCCAGCTGCTGAATCTGCTTAATTTAGCTAGTCCACCGAATGTGAGCCGGATGGTTGGTGAAGTTGGTGAATCCGCTGAATCTGCTTTTAAGTGTTAGGGAAGCGGAGAAATAATGTAACTTATTATGTAGTTATACACAGTATACAGTGGCTTAATCCGGTTAATCCGGTTAATCCTAGTCTTAACCAATTTTACGTCTCAACATAGTTTGCTTAAGCATTCGTAAACAGGATTCATAAAATCCAAACGCGAGCTCATGGCCATGTGGGAAGGCGTCGATTTTTTGTTCATTGATGAGATTTCTATGGTCGGATGCGCTATGTTACACGACATCAGTCATGCATTGAGCGTTGCAAAGGGCAATGACTCGGCCTTTGGTGGCATAAATGTAGTATTTGCCGGAGACTTCGCACAGCTGCCCCCCGTCGGACAGGTGAGGTTGTATAGCCATCTGGATAAAAAATCTATCGCAAAAGCTGCTACTAGAGCTGGTCAGAAAGTTGTGTTCGGAAAATTACTGTGGTTGAGTGTGCGTACAGTGGTCTTGTTGTCCGAAAACATGCGCCAGAGTGGACCTGAAAATCAGCCTTTTGTCGAACTTCTTGGCCGACTTCGTGATGGAAGATGTACTGATGCAGACTACGCCCTACTGAATACGCGGCTGGCCCAGAACCTGGACATTGACTGGCAAAGTGAATCTTGGTCGTCGGCTCCCGTCATTGTAGCCGAGAACGGTATGAAGGATGCGATCAATATAAGGATGGCTCACGATTTCTCCGTTGCAACAGGTCGACCGCTTCACTGGTATTATTGCCATGATGTTCTAGGCAGGAACCGCCCAGTGGAAGATGCTGACCTGAAGCAGAAACTGATGTCTCTAGATTCGGGTAAGACCAATCAGCGATGGGCAGAATACCGTTGGTCATTGGGATGCCGGTCATGGTTACACAGAATTTCGATGTTCCCGGAGGTGTGGTCAACGGCTGTCAAGGAAAACTGGTCAGCATAAGGTATCGGGTCGGGGAAGATGGAAAGCGTTACGCGTTGTCTTGCATAATTGCGGCGCCAGATACTACCCTGGGAATCATGCCAGAACTACCTGATTACCAGGTCGTCGCGCTCACCGATACCGTAGACATGCAATTCAAAAATTTCCATTCGGGTCATTCTATCACAGTTAAGAGAACGCAACTACCCGTTCTGCCTGCATTCGCGATGACTGCTCAGCGCAAGGGAAATCTCTTCCGAGGTGCGTGATCAATCTCACCGGGTGTAGAGGGACAGAAGCCCCGTATGTCATGATATCGAGAGCAACTTCACTTGAAGGTCTTGTCATATTGACCCCATTTTCGAAGGACAAAATCTGCTGTAGACAGTCGGAAGATATACGGGCTGAAGTCAAGCGTTTGAAATTTCTTGCATTGCAGACGATGATATTGACGGGTACAGATGTAGAGATAGCAAGTGCCAGGAATGAAAGCCTCAGGTTGTACGGGCCGGGCGCTCAGATGGACGAGCCCCCGGCTGACGGCAACGGGGATGAGGGAGATGCTGGGCGCCACGTGGCCCGCCTTCAGCAAGCGAATGCGGTGCTAACCTCCGCGCCGATCAATCGCCGGGTCAAACTTCCCGTCGCGTCTTTGCCATCTTCCACTCCCCACCCTCCCGGTATCGTCGTCCCTGACCTTGGGATGACGGCGACCTCTCCCAACGCTCCCAACTTTGCCTCGGGGTCCACTGATCATTTAGATGGCCCGTCGGGATCATTGACCCGCGCCCCGAAAACCCGAAAAAAGCGCAAGTTGGATGACACCTCGATCCCAACTGCTCCCAAGGCTGCGAAGCGCCGTAAATCCAAAAACTGACGGCCACCCTTCGCTGTGCCATCTGCTGCTCGCCCAGCTCCGACCTTCGTCCTCTTTGCCTACCTGAATTTCGTCCTTTCAGGACTTCTTTATGACGGCCCCAATGTTCCCCAATCCTGCACTGCCCGCAACCACATGTGCCTCTCATCTGCAACGACGCCCTGTCTCCTTCCCGCCGCGGAACAGATTCCTGGTTCGGCGAAAATATGTCAGACTGTTCCACCCCTTTCGAACCGGTCCTTGTTGGTTCAGCCAAGTCCATCACCAACAATGTATGTCTTGACATTATATCTATTCTTGCTCCTCAATATTTTGTCTGACTTCTTGAATAGGGCCCGGGTCCTAGTCTTTCTCTCGAGCTCAAGCTGCCCTTCCGTCCTTTGAGTCGTGTTCTCGCACGACTTCCGCATTTTCCCACCCCAACTGCAGTGCTCGACCCCGGCGCTCACTTGCATGCCCAGGTTTGTCGCTCCCTCTCCATCCACCATAATTCTCACTCGATGTAATCAGACCGCTATCTTTCGTGACGTGATTTTCTAATCAGCCGGGACCTGCGATAAACATCTTCATCAACCTCACAAGCGCTACTGCCTCACACTACCCAATTTCTTTAAACTCTCTCGAATATGCCCCCTGCCTTGATTTTCCCGACTTGTCTTTCCACGTCTACCTCTACGCCCACTTCTCTCTATGCTATGTATATGGAGCTCCGAATAGATATCTTTCAAATTATACCCGCAGAGTATTGACTAACTTCACGCAATGACTGCGCTACATAGCGGGCTCTGCCGCGAAGCGGGCTATATCGGTCATTAATTCTGGTTCTGGCCCCGGTCCGTGCACACTCATTCAGACTCCCATGTCGCTTCCTACTGCCCTTGTTCACCTCAAACACACTAATGTAGTGCCCAGCGGAGGCTCTAGTCTCAATTCTGATCCTTTATGTACCATCCTCGAGTACTATAGCTCTTGGTATGCCAGCTTTACGGTTCCTGTGGTGTAGTACACCATTCCGGGCTGAATGTGTACCCTCATTTGTATCTCACTCGGGTAGTAGATGGTTGGTTGAAAATCGCGAAAATGCGTATTTTCATGTATGCATGAATGCATGCCTTATCACCGTCCATGCCGGTGCGAATAATGGCTTTGGAAGTGGGTAGGGGTAAAGTGAAAAAAAAAACCTCATAAGCACGAGTTTTTGCCGGGCACCGCCACGGCCCCCCACCCAAGTCTGATATTGATTCATCACGACCGTGACTAGGTTGTGGCCGTCGTCGCCTCTAGCCTGCCGTGAAAACCGTGTGAGCACACGATGACTCGACTGGAACCTATTCCACAACACTCACTCGACGTTGTACTTCATATGCATCACGCAGATCGCAAACGACGGCTTCACACCGATCGTATTCCGCCGCATTTGGAAGTATCTATCCACATCACGTTAAATTGGCGGATGTAACAGTGCTTCAAGTCGAGATTACTTGACAGTGCGATGTCGGGATCAGTTTGGGCGGCGGCGGCGAGCTCGGAGATCGTGGCGGGGCGAGTTGAAGGCGTGGCTTAGCTCATATTAGGTAGACTATGGCTCGTTAGATCTAGTGGTTTAGGCGTCGTCGAGGGGATTTTACAGCAAACACTGAGACAGTGGGAACGTCACTGGGAAGACCGAAGATGCGTTACATAAGGACACGTGGCTGCGCTTCTTTCCACGCGACCACTATTGGCATGTTGGATCTCTCCCCATTTCAAGCACGTCTGTAACGCCGCACGTAGCCTTCAAATCTCATGCGTTACGTTAGGATCTATGCATCTTGGGTCAGCTAAAGAACTTGGCGGCATTGACGTGGCATTCCTGAATCCTGAATGAATCCCGGCGTCCTCTATCCTCAAGCCGTCTTTGCTCAACCCGGATAGATTCATAGAAACCTCACCGCCGCGCCTTCCGCGATACGCTGCCGCCGCAAACCGCCCACCACCGAATGTTTGGATGGCCCGTGTGCGTTTTTTGACTCCTGTGATAGTACATATATTTGACTGACCAATGTTATCTCCACTTGTCCATGTCGAAACAACTAGGAGAACCGAAGTCCGGCAAGCTGTGTGGGATCTTAACTTACGAATTTCTGCATCGCTTGAGGGAGGGTGCGACGCCTTCCGTATTATGGATGTCATCAATCTCATCTCATCTCACATCCAAGCTCTTCCGCACTCCGGCTCGCCCGCTTCTTATCTCAAGGTCGATGGCCCCGGTGACTCAGCCTGACTGTTCCCGAGGATGAATAATATCAAGATGGAATTTGGAGGCACTCTTTCGCGAACGTGCCTTCCGTCGCCCCGAATGCGAATGCGACGTATCCCTCCGAGTCTCGGGCCCGAGTACACGAATTCATCCAAGAAACGTTTTGTCCCGTGCGTCACGGTATCGCGCCGATGTCAAACGTCGCGTCCTTCCTTCCAGAGCTCATATCGCAGATCACCGTCGGCGAAACCCTCTCCACACGCCTGGCCAAATACGTCCTCTCGCCACCAAGGCGCTCACCATGGTATTCATTCCAGTTGGAGCTCGTGGATTATTCTGGACTCCCCGGCACGCGCAACGCACCCTCCGTGAAGGTTGTCAGTCAGACTCCAAAGCGCTCTATTGTTATCGAGGCAGCGATTCGAGCGCGACGCGGGCGCACACGTGCTGTGCAGATCCGTGATATAATGTTCCTCTTACCCGAGTCTTCATCTCGACCCACGACCAAGCAAGCTCGCTTTGAGGGAGGGAGGGAGGGTATCGCGCTGAGCAACGACGTATCCCTTATCTCAGCGAAGATGCTTTCAATGCTTGAAGGCACCGCAGTGTGTATTCCAAGGTGAGGACTCGGAACCCGGCCTAAAACTTGACTTCCCGCGCGAGTGCGGAATCTTACAAGGACGCGTCTCAAAATTGGTATCACGAGTGCGTGCATTTCCCACAACGTAGTTGTGGTCAGACTCCTCATCCCAGTGCGTAGAAACGCCAGCGCGAATTGCGCAAAAAAGGACGTCGATATGACGGATGTCATGGACGACTTGTCGAAGGTCGTGTCCCGATGCAGGTAAGCCACCCCCATGATATCGTTCCGTTCACTATTTATTTATACAGCGGAATGAATACAAGTGCCCACGCTGGCTTCAAATTTGAACCCGGGACTCCCTGGATGCGCGTCAACGATGCCTACATACAAAACCTGGAACGCGACTGGCCAAATTGACGACGCCCAAAGCGTCCGCGCCTTCTGAAAACGTGCCCTTAAAACTCCCCAAGGACCTACCACAAAGGGCTGGTGCGTGAATGCATTAGCCGACGCTGGCGGTATTCAGCTAGCTATTCATCGCGCATCAGATTTACGCGCCTTTACGATTCTCTCTCCCGAAAATGAGGAGGTCTTTGCATGCACACGCTCGTACAAGAACTGGGTACACTGGTTCTGTTGAATTTCGCTGCTCGGAACGTCTCATTCGCTCTACCGGGATTATCCTGGGACCCCTTACATGGTCCCTGCCGTGGAGGTGGAACTGAAGGGCTATGAAGGGAGAGTGTATGTGTTGACCCGTATTGATTTGTTCTGCTGTTTCTTCGTGTTGCTTGACTTCACAATCAATCTTACAATTTCTGTCTGTTTACAGTTTAACCCCTGTCTCACAATCCACAGCCCCGCTGCTCTTCGCCCTCCGTGTCCAGTCTCCACAGATCACGCCCACTTGCGGACATCCTCCGCACTTGGCCCCGCTGGGGCAATCCGACCCAGCGAGGTTGCACACGTGGAACACGCGAATCTGGTCGGGCCTAAGCGCACCAACAACGCTCTGCATAACGCCACCGTTATTGAAAAGGATGAGATCGTTTTCGCGCCTGAAGCACATTTATACGTGTTGGTTGTGAGCGAGGGGTTGCGACGTACCAGTCGTGTGGGTAGACAAGCTTAAGGGGGGGTAGTGAAGGTGAGTGTGGGTGGAGGTGGTGTGGAAGGGGACGAGACGCACTTGTGGCGCGATGGCGGGACGCTGCATCTTATAAAGCAGCTCGCGAACCTCCTCGAGGTCCATGAGGTGTGCGCCGTCGGGATACAGAGCCCCTTTGCGTGCAGCATCTGCGGGGAGCGGGTCGATGAGGATCTCCGCGGCGGCGCACGCATGGACCTGGAACGACAGCTCGCCCGTGATCGGTGTCTTCCACACCTGCATCAAACACATCGGTCAGCGTAGAACAGTACCAACGAGGGCGTCACACCATCGGCAAGATATTGCGCTTCTCCTCCTTCCACTTGGGCAGCTCGCTATACGCCACCTCGAGCCCCTCGCTCTCCATACCGAGCCCCGTCGACTTAGCGCGCGCGGGGGTCATCCAAACCCACGGATGCGGGGCATACTTCACGCGTGCACGGACGGCGAGGCTCTTCACCTGTAGCGGCAGCAGCGCGAACATCGTCTTGCCCGAGACGAACGCGGTGGCACCCAGAGGGACAGGCAACTCCTCGCCTGTGCCGTCGTCGTAGCGGCACACCTGCCGTGGGCCTGCGGGGATGCGCAGCCCGTAAAGCGTCGTCACTCGCACCGGGGAGATCTCGTACAGTGCGGCGTCAATGTCCCAGCGGTAGAAACGCGTCGCGCCGGTAGCCTCATCCTCGGGGCTAACGATTGTCTTGTGGAAGGTCTTGTGCGAGCGGTGCACGAGCTTTGCCTTCTCAATCCCCTCGTGTTGTACACGGTGCCGTTTCCAGTGAGCTGTACCTGTGGTACGCTGGGGATCGGTATGAAGGGGCCGAGGAGTGACTTCTTGGTGTGCTCCTTGTGTCCGCCCTTCTCCGATTCAGGATCGAACGCCTGGTTCCTCGGGTGAGTGGAGGATACAATAGCCTAAAGGCAAGATAATACCTTCGTCAAAGCATATTGTTGCTTGGGGGTCAACGCCGCATTCCGAAATATCAAGACATCGTGCTGGTAAGTTGTCAGATACATGTAGGAAATCCGAGCCCGTTCTACAACGCACCTTATATAGCGCCGCGCGGATCTCTGCGAATTGCTCTCTCGTCAGGTTGGCGGGGTCGACTCCAAAAACCTCTCGCCCAAATTGGGCGAACTTTGAAGGATCCGCGCTCGCTGGGAGGGGCAGGGGTTTCAATTCGATCGTCATTCCAGAGGATAGAGCTTTGAAGGATCCGAAGTGGGGGAGACTCTTTAACCGTTCTTCAAAGTTCTTCGGGAATCGCCGCAGCATGCGCAGTTGGTATACCCCGCAGCCACTGTATCAGATATCTCTCACGTTTGTGTAGAG
This sequence comes from Mycena galericulata, assembly GCA_029289565.1. Lineage (NCBI taxonomy): Eukaryota > Fungi > Basidiomycota > Agaricomycetes > Agaricales > Mycenaceae > Mycena > Mycena galericulata. The sequence continues at coordinate 217,394 of JARKIA010000268.1, read as the reverse complement.
CATGTGCCTTCCGCAACCAACAATTCCGGGCTGGTCTTGCTGCGGCGAAGTCTCTGATGTCATGGGACAACACAAGCCATGGTCAAGCTTCAGGTCATGGACTTATTGAGCGAGATGAGTGGATACGAGAAGAGAACAGCAGCCCGATTAATTTGTGCTGGACTTAATCAAACCCGACACAGGGATCTACGCAGGTACGCGAAGGGCGGGCTCGGACGGTGCCGGCTACTTTCGCAACTCGCTTGACGAAGAATTCCATCGCGATGAGGTCATACCACATCAAATGCACATCCTTGCACATCTATATAACAAAAGACGACGTTTCCTCTGGACAACGTCAGAGTGGAACGAAGCGGAGTTACCCGCCGGAGCACGGCCACAATGATCCGTCGGTTTTCATTTGTTCCGCAACTCCACTCCGTTGTTGCCGTTCCGAGCCTCCGGCACTGGCTACCCATGTGCATTCAGTAACCTACATGTGCAGTACTTACACAGTAATTTGAGAACTATCTGCAGCTGGGTGAATTCTCTAGCTAATCGTCAATGAGGTCGCGAGGAACCAACCGAAGGTGACGAGCGGTCTGATTATTATAATTTCAAGTTTCAACCATTGGGCTATATGCTAACTTCACCACTGGATAATTAAATATAGTTTGCTGTAATCCCCTGTGGTATAGCACATGTAACTGCTGGTCAAGAAAGATTTTGATGTTGCCATTTCTCCAACAGTTCTCCCTGTCGCACGAAAAGGGGTCAAGGTCGAGATTGGTACTGTAAAGCTCAGCGAAACGCTCACTTGCGCGGCGAGTATTCTTCTTTGAGAAAGATTAGGCCAGGAGTATCATTGGTTTCTGCTTGAAGCCTGGCTGGGCCGATGTGTTTGGCGGGACGCGTACTTAGTCTTAGTACCGTACTATAGACGAAAGATGTGTTACCAATGTGTTACATAAGGCCACGTGAGTGCCGCGCGTCTCTGCACCTACACAAGCTTTAGGACCCCGCCTTCGGCACGGACGCTCGCTGCGCTCGGTCCGTACCTACGGTGGGTCCACAGCTTGTTGGGGCTGCGCCCCAAACCCCCGTGGATTCTCAGTTCGCCAACGCACGGCGGATTCCGAGTCCCGGGGTTTGCCGTGCACGGGTGGATTCCGAGTCCCGTGATTTTTCATGTGACTTTATCAGGTGACTGTTTGTGTGGCAGTGTTTGTTGTCTCTTAATATGCACCTACACTAGCTCAACCCCGTGAATAAATTCACGGGCATTGGTATGTTGAAAGAAATATATTGAGTCAATTTTCAGTCATCCCATTTTCTCGGACCTCTTTTTTCGTCCTTCATTTACCCCTGTTACTCCTCCTTGACTCCTCCCTTTCCGACCTCGGATCTCTTGCCCTGAGTCTGTCCCAGTCAAAAAATGGAGTTCGTGCTCCCTCCCTCTGAAGCTTCAAACTTTCCTTGGTATTTGCGAGGGAAAGGGGCCGACCTCCGGCTCTGCCAGTGCGGCATGATCGCACTGTCTAAGGCCTTTTCCGCTCAGCGTACTTTCAACCATGCTCGGCAAGAGGCAGCCACCGGAAGATGCTGAGACACAGCCTCAAAGGGTAGGGTGGGTCCGGGACCCCTTATTTCACTTTTTGGAATTTGTTCGGACAGCTCTGAAAACCTGTTTAGAAGGGTCGAAAAAAAATCGAGTTTTTTAGGGGTACATTTCCGCGTGGAACGGTGAAGAACGTCCATTCCGTACAACAGAAATCCACTCAAAACACGGCAGATTCGCACAGAACAGCCTATATCAAGCCTAGATTTCAGTAGAAAATTTCCTTTTCGGTCACTTTTCCTGGGAAAATTACCCGATTTGGGTGTGGCTGTGCTCGGCTAGTAGGGTAGGATGGGTCTGGAGGTCTTATTGCACTTTTCCGACCCTGTGTGGCAAATTTTAAGGACGGTTGCCTCTTGATGCTCGGCATTAATATTTCCTCTGGTCACGACCCATCCCATTACCATGAGTTCCCACTGATTACTCCCCACCATTTTGGCTTGAGCTCTGCAACTTCAAGCATCAGCATTGCAAGGAATAAGGCTCACCAAATTTGCGGCTTCTTTGGGCCCAGCTTGGCCCTGCCGCGGCAAGCTGTCACTGCCGGGGCTGTTCTCGGCTCGGCGCGTTCTCGACTTAGGCTCGGCATGAGTCCCGGTCAGATGCCGTGGGCGTGAGAGTTTCGAACATTCTTTGATGTTCGTTATCTCCCCCATTTTATTATATAGATAGATAGATAATCATTTGGCCTCATCCAGTGTGTCTATCTTTTCAGAGGACGAAGCCCCGCTGACCTAGTTCAGGAGCTGCACCTGCATGGCCCACCGTAACCTCTCCGGCGTGTTTCGTGGGACGTGTCCGCAGGATCTGATCGAGCTCATTCTTGGCAAGACCGACTCAGCAGACAAGGAAACCCTGGAGTCATGCGCGCTCGTGGCTCGCTCGTTTCGACCGACGAGCCAAAAGCTGGTATTCTCCGACCTCACGATTCTGCCTCCGGAGCGTGACAGCATTCCCCGCGTTGCAACGTCTTGCAGATGTGCTCTCAGCATCGCCACACCTGGCGCTGCACGTTTGCACGCTGCACCTCGTTCAACCTGGCCTCTATAAGCCGTATGTGTGGATGCAGTCGGACATTGTCCCTGTGATCCTCTCCATGTTCACCAATCTGGAGAGCTTGAACGTCCGGATATACAACTGGGCTTACTTCCACTCCAACTGCGAACACGCGATTTACACCCTGATCACCCGATCTTCGCTTTCATCTATCACACTCGAAGAGGCTCGCTTGACGACTGCGAGGCTTTTGTCCTTCCTTCGATCCCTTCCCACCAGTCTCGAATCTGCATCTTTCTTGAACTTGTTCGCCGACGACTGGTATGGCGATGATCTCGACAGCGCCTCCTCAGAGTTGCATCGACTGCGTCTCACCTCCCTGCACCTCAATAGTTATGCTCCCATGCTTTTCCGTTGGGCAATTCGCGCTGTTGACCTCAAACATCTCCGACATCTGCATACTACGGTGGAAGAAGACGCGATGGATATCGCCCAGGAGCTTCTAGATGGCGCTGTTTACGTCGAGACCTATCACCTTACCTTCCGGAGCATTTTCTGTACGTGTCTTCACCAATTTTCCTTCTACTTCCTTCCCCCAAATTTACATGGGCGCTTGCCACACAGCCCACCCCGAAAATCCTGATCTCTCCAAGATGCAGCACCTCCGAACGTTCGAAATCTCAGTCGAACTGGACTGGGAGGAAATCGAGGAGGTCGGCGGCCAAGGGCGGCATAACCCGCTCAACGATGCGATACGCACCCTGTACACCGTGCCGCACACCGTCGAACATCTGATTCTTAACCTGAGCATCTGGAACCCGGTGTGGTAGTGCATCTGGACGCACTCCCCCATCCAGAGCATCAGAGGCAGTGAAGGTTGTTAGCATTACAGGGCGTAGACACACACATCATCATCCCTTTTTGGCTTTGCACCACCGAGTCCCCGTTCCGTTCCCCGCCCCACCGCAGCTCTACCGCCACGAGCAGACCACCGGAGACTACGTCTCCATCTGGTGACAACAGCGCGATTCGTTACTGTGTTTTTTTTGCCCAACACTGCCGCCGAAAAATCTGAAAATAATAATCTGGCTAGTCGACCGTACCCACTCCGCGACACGAGCGGGAGATTCCTTCCGCGACCCAAATCCACCGACCCCGAACTGTCTAGCGAGTCGTTGTTGACCCTCTCGAGCCTATTTACAAGCCGCGCATCGACACCATTCACACCGGCGACATCCCCTGCCCAACTACCGAATCCAGATGCGCTCCACAGCGCATTAGCCTCCATTTCCCCTGTTCCACTACCCAACCTCGACGAAACAATGGCAGACGCCAACCCAAGCTCTTCAAAGGAGACAGTGTCGGCGAGAACGCCACAGACTTCCTCAATTCCATGCGGCGCCGCAACCTCCTCAGCCCGGGCTGGAAGGACGACGAGAAGCTCGAGTTCTTCGAGCTCTGCTTGAAGTCAGGGAGCTTCGCGAAGAACTGGTTCAACAAGCTGAAGGCGGGCGAGAAGGACACCTTCGCTCACCTAGCCGCGGCGTTCCAAAAACAGTGGCCGGAGAAGGAGATGGCGGAGAAGGAGAAAGGTGAAGTCCAGGAGGAACTCCTGGGCCTGGTGCTCGACCCAAGCGATGTGGGGGTCCGCGTCGAGGAGGACGGGATCCAGGAGTGGGGGCACGTGCGGTGGGCCCTCAAGGTGGCGGAGCTCGGCGCGCGCGTCGACGACGAAGGCGGGCTCATTCCCCAGGCACTCAAGAACATTCCCGATTCGCTGTTGCTGCGCCTCGGGCCCAAGCGCGGGACGTGGCCGGAGTTAGTCCAGTCCATGAAGGATATTCCTTCTTCGGATATCGCGTCCGTGCGGCACCAGGAGGAGCGCTTCATCGCCATGGAAACCCAGCTCACTGCTGCAAAAGCCACCATCTCCGCGATGCAGCAAACCCCGACGCGTGGCTTGTCCAACGCCTTCGCTGGGATGGCGGCGTCATCGCCGGTGCGGAACGACCCCATCCGGCGTAATCTCACCTCCGCATTCACCAACGCAGCGCCCAACCCCACCGATTCTGCGCGTGCCCCATTCCGCTGCCCGGACGCTGAGCGCCTGCGCAAGATCACCGCGACACCAGCGGTCATCCACCCGCGCACCACAGCGGGGCTGGCGGCGTATGCTTCGCAGATCACGGTCTACGAACAGAAGCATGGAGTGGGTGGGAGCAAACCCAACGAGGACCGGCCATACCCACTCACGCCAGGAACAGTTGACGTAGCGTCGGGGAGTGCCACAGGTGCGGCATCATGGGCCACTTCGCCACGCGATGCACTGCACCCGCCAACCTCCGCGTCCCCGAGCTGGAGACGAAGTGGCGCCAGATTGCACAATCGATCCGGAGTCGTGCCGAGCGGGACGCACGCCCTGCCACGGCCATTAACATCGTCGCCGATGCAGACGACACCGAAGGCCGCGACGTCTTCGGCACGGCGGAGTATGACCAGTCAGTCATCGAGGACTATCTGAGGAGGGAGGGAAAAGGCTCGGGGCCGTCCAATTGAGTACGCGAGGGACGGCCCCGGAACAGCGAGAGAGCGGAGGAGTGGGGGCCCCCGAGCGTGCAGAGGAACTGCTCGGGGACGTAGCACACCAACCTCGCGTGCATACCCCGGGTCTCAGGGAGGGAGTATTATCGCCAGAAGACGGCGCAGTGGTTATCCCAGATGCCCATGTACACGATTACTCTCAATCTCAAATCATTGACCTGTATAGTGTGGGCGCGTGCGAAAGGGAACGGAGAAGTGTGCCATTCATCCAGAATGTGCTACTACAGGGAGACGAAGGGGAGAGGATGACGGTGGAGGCGGTCATCGACGATGGCGCCATGGCGAATGCGATGGACACGGCCACGTATGAGACAGTGAGGCAGAGGCTCGGCGAGCTTGCCTGGTCGCCGCGCGTGCTCCGCATGGCGAACGGCGACCTGGTGCCGTCAACAGGGTCCTGGAGCGGTGAGGTTATCCTCGATGGCGTGGGGAGGCATGGCCGGTTGGAGGTGTTTCCGAGTGGCGGCGCATGGGCGATGCTCCTCGGGAAGCCACTACTTGAGGCGTTCGCGGCGTGGCATGGTTACGAGGAGGACGTCATTGTGCTGCGCGGCAATAGCGGCGAGTCGGTGCGAGTCGTCAATGCACACCCACAGGCGGCGCAGAGGAACGTGGCCTCCGTCATGGCGGTGACCGAGGCCGCAACGCGCACAACCATCACGGGAGGAAGTAGCGCGCCTCCCGCGAGGCAAGCACACTCCCCTGCGACACGCGTAACCATAGAACGGATTGACCAGCACCAGAGAACAGGTACTAGCCCGCACAACGCAGGGGACAACGGCGGAGCAGACCAGAGCACATGGTGGCGAGCACCAGCTCCAAGCACGGCCAACGGGGAGGCAACGCGAGGGACCATCACGGGGGAAAAGGATACACCCCCCGCGAGGCAAGTCCCCATCCCTGGATAACCTATTTTGCGGAGCGAAAGTGAGCACACGGAAGTACAGGACACAAAAACAAATGCCAGGAGCACACAAGCTACAGAGGTGCCTTCCCCGAAGCGGAAACCTAGCGCGTTGAGGCGGAAAGCTATTGCGGAAAGGCAGGAAGAGAGACGGAGGAGAGGCGAGGAGCTGGAACGAGTGGAGGCAATTGAGCAGAGGAAAGTCGCTGTAGAAGCGAGAAAGAGGACAGAGGCGCTAGTGGGCGAGCGCGGCACGGAGGGACGGCGGTGGACGAAGGACGAGAAAAGGGCGTGGAGGAGGATGCGGGCATTGGGCGGAAGCGGGAGCGGAGGCGGTCACGTGCTCCCACGCGCGAAACACTCAGAGGGGGATTCGCGAACCCCCTCGAGGGAAGTCCCGCCCCATATTAACCTAGTCGCATTCAACGTCACTGACACCGACGGGCGTAGGAAACCCCAACGTGCATACAAGCCGGAGATCGGAAGTGGGCGGTGGCCAAAGAAACCCGCGACGAAAGTTGAGGAGAAGAAAAATTCGGAGTCTACGACTCCACACGCGCAACACTTAAGAGGGGCTTCGCGATCCCCTCTTAGGGGAGTAAAATTCAGCCACAGGCGAGGAAAAAAGTTGCGCATTGATTCCCATATTGACAGCCGACTACCACACCTCCGAGATGGCGTCCCGAACCTCGGCGAGCCGCAGGACTGGACAGACATGTGGAACCTGGACGATGCCGCAGGCAATTCTCAGGAGGACCCAGGCACCGAGCAACCCGAGTCCGCAGGGAACACGGACAAGACGCTCTTCACCCGGAAGACCAATCCGCGTGATGCCCGTCGGATGGCAGAGGTCAAACGGCGTATCACCGTCGGTAAGGACCTCACGCCGGATGAGCGGCTGCAAGTCGACGCGCTCCTCGATGAATTCGTGGACGTGTTCGGATTGTCGATGAGCGAAGTATATGCAGTCCCCGGTGCAGAGCATAGGCTCGATGTACCCGCGGGTGCTACCTTCAAAACGAAGGTTAATCAGCGACCCCTGAGTCCCCCACAGCGCACCTTCTTCAACGCAGTCATCGACGAGATGCTCGACGCCGGTGTTATCCGCCCAATTAATCCGGCCGACGTCAAATGCTGCGGCTCCACGACTCTCGCACAGAAAGCTCACAGCGGCGACGGGCTGACAATCGAGGAGCTACAACGCCGCGTCGACGACCAGTGCATTGCAAGTGGCTTCGAGTCTGCGTTTCATACGGAATACGAAGGTACTCCCAACCCCGCAAAACCACCTGACGCGCCCACAGAGCAAAAGTGGCGTGTTTGCCAGAGCTTCAAAGCCCTCAATGACGTGACAAAAGTCGCCCCAGTCCCGCAAGGCAACATTCGGGCGAAGCAGCAGCGCCTCAGCGGCCACCGCTGGGTCCACACGTTTGACTTCGCCTCCGGTTTCTATGCGTGCGCCATACGCGAGGAGGACCAACCATACATCTGCTTCCACGTCGAAGGGCGGGGTTACTTCTGCTACCAACGAATGCCATTCGGCCTCACTGGCGCACCTTCGACGTTCGGCAACATGACTGCGACGGAAGTAGGGGACCTTGTTGGTAATCTCTTCGAGCTATTCGTCGACGATGGCGGCATGGCCGCAGATGACTTCAACGATTCCCTGGCTGATCTCCGAGTCCTGTTCACTAGGTGCAGGGAGAGTAAACTCACCCTCTCCGCTGCGAAGTCGAAGTTCTTCCTCACGGAAGCCATGTTTGCAGGAGGGCGCGTAGGCCCCGACGGCATCAAGCCGGACCTCACGAAGCTCACAGCCGTCGTGGATTGGGAGACACCGCGGGACCTCCAGAATCTCGGGGCATTCCTCGGCCTCACAGGCTACTTCCGTACCCTTATCAAAGGCTACGCCGGCATAGCACAACCGCTCACCGACCTGGTCCGTGCAGCGGAAATCCCGCAGAAGCGGGGTAAGGGTGTTTATCGCCGTGCGATGAAGGGGCACGCCCTTGCGGCGGCGTGGGGCACGAAAGAGCAGCGTGCCTTCTTGGCTCTAAAGATTGCACTGACGCAGGAGCCTGTACTCAAAGGCCCCATGTTCGACGGACGACCATTCATCGTTACAACGGATGGCAGCAAGCACGGATTTGCGGGAGTGCTCTCGCAGTGGCACGTCACAGTCAGTGCAGACGGTAAGGAGACTAGACGCCTCCACCCTGTCGGCTTTGCGTCAAAACGGACATCCGCATTGGAGGAGCGGTACAAACCGTTCCTACTAGAGTTCGCAGCACTGAAATACAGCCTCGATAAATTCTCCGACGTCATTTGGGGTTTCCCAGTGGAGATCGAGACCGACTGCCAAGCCCTCCGCCACCATCTGCTCAACGACAGGCTCAACGCCACGCACGCACGGTGGCGGGAAGTCGTCACAGACCACCAAATTGTCGATGTCCGCCACCGCTCTGGCAAAAGCAACGTGGTCGCCGACGGGCTCAGCCATAAGTATGTTGGCGTACCGCTAGCGAAAGGGGATGGTCACGAGTGGACCGTCTGCGAAGACTGGGAGGCGCGCACTGGATTAACACACGCATTTTTCCACGTCGCTGAGGAGACGCAGTACTCTGACCTACTCGACAGATTCCGGGACGAGACAGTCTTCAAACAGGTCGTCTCTGCATTGCTCGAGCTTGACCACGGGGTGTCCCCGTGCGAACGGAAGCGCGCGAGGCACCGCGCTCTCGACTACTTCATTGACGACGGCAAGCTGTGGAGGTTGGGACCGAAATCGGTCCGCGCGCGGGCGAAGGTCGAGTGCGTAACGAAACTCGAGGCCACGGCGATGGTGCGCGAAGTGCACGAAAAGAACGGGCACTTCCATCGCGACCTGATAAAGGTGCAGCTGCTCGATCGCATCTGCAGCCCCGCGCTGGACCAGTCAATTGTCATGGCAATCAACGAGTGCGGCCGCTGCAAGAACTTCGGTGCGCGACACATCCACTCACTCCTCGAGCCGATAACGCGCCGCCACCCATTCGAGCTAATGGTGGGCGACACACTCTCCATGCCGCGCGGGAAGGGAGGCTTCCACAAGCTCTCGCTGAACATGGACGTCTATGCACAGCGGTTGTGGGTGAGGCCGCTAACCACCGCAGCCTCCGGAGACACAACGTGCAAAACACTCCGCGAAGTGTGGGGGAAGTTCCGGAGGCCCGAGACCTACATGTGTGACGGTGGGCCCGAGTTTGACAACTGGAAGCTGAGGGAGCTCTGCGACGAGTCGGGCGTCGAACTGCACATTGTGGCGAAGTACTCGCCGTGGGTGAATGGCCTCTTGGAGGGCATGAACTCAAAGCTGCTTGGGCGGCTGAAGCGCTTGTGCGCGCCGAACCTCGGGGAGGATGACTACGATAAAATGCAGTGGGACGACTTACCAGAGAACTGGCCCGAGCATCTCGAGGCCGCAGTCTTCGCACTGAATAACCACATCCTTCCCACGCTGAAAGTTTCCCCAGATGAACTCCTATTCGGGATGGTGATTAACACCGCGCGGACGCCGATAGAGGAGGCAGTGTTGCCCGTCGACGCCGCCGACGCCGGCCTCCAGATGGCGTACATGGGACAACTGCGGTTGGACGGCTACGCCGAGATGGTCGACCACGCGGTGCGCAGAAAAGCGCAATTCGACAAGAAAATCCTGGCGCGTGCGCCCAAGGAAGTAATATTCAAAACGGGGTCGCTGGTACAGGTGTACAACACCGACTACGAAGTCGGCGCGACGTTCAAGGTCGAGCGGAAAATGGTGCCGATGTGGTCGGCACCCAGGCGCGTTACCAGCCGGTCCAGGAACTCGTACAAGATCGAGACCCTCGAGGGCCTCCCGCTCGGCGGCAGGTTCAGCTCGAGGCTCTTGAGGCAGTTCATCCCGAGGAGAAGCACGCTGTTGCAAGAACTACAAGACGAGTGGGCTACGGGGCTGGAAGAGTTGGGGATTGAGGATGCAGAAGACAATGACGAAGAAGTCGAAGACGTAGGAAGGGCCGGGGGCAAGGAGTCCGATGAGCACGAGTAGGCGACACGACGAGGTCGCCGTGTCCACTGGGCGGGGGGCACATGTGGTAGTGCATCTGGACGCACCCCCATCCAGAGCATCAGAGGCAGTGAAGGTTGTTAGCATTACAGGGCGTAGACACACACATCATCATCCCTTTTTGGCTTTGCACCACCGAGTCCCCGTTCCGTTCCCCGCCCCACCGCAGCTCTACCGCCACGAGCAGACCACCGGAGACTACGTCTCCACCGGATGAGCTGCACCATTTCACCGAATTTGTGTCGTTCGAGCACCTCGGGGACCGCCCGGGCTTGCGGGACGTCGTTGTCCGTCTCATGTCCCGCAACGACTATCGGCTTCTGCAACGTGGGGTTCGATATCTCGAAGCAGTGTTTTATCAGCTCCACGAAAGAGGGATGTTTACGGCCGTCCCTGTTCGCCTACCGATTCTGAGGCTATGAAAATGTGGAAAGGACGACACTAGCGTAATTGAATCACATTGTTGTAGTATCTTTTTCGCTTACCGACACTGGGGACAGTGAATAAGAAAAGCCTTTTCTTGCTCAACGACTTGATTTGCTTCGCATTGCTCCGTTTCTCCTTCCCGACTTTTGGACCCCTTCATACCAAAAGGTAGCACAGGTAAGCTCAAAGTGCGAGAAAATACCCCTCAGAAAATGCAAAGCAAGATCAGAGAAACTCTTATAGACATGTGGGGACGCTTTATGGGATTTTTCAGGACTGCTGTATCCGAGGAAATAATGTTGACCAAAAATTTTTGCCACTGAGAGGAGCCGAACCGTCGACCTTGTGGCGGTCCCGACATATGTTTGTGACCTTTCCACCTTGCGTTCCTTTTGACCCCTTTTTGGCCTTGTTTGACCTTGTACAAGGTCACAAGTTATTTGTCAGAATTTTGATGATCGAGTCGTCTGTTTGGAGCAGAAGATTGATTTTTAGATGGATTGGCTGCGAGGGGTGAGCGCCGGTGAGCACTGGTGAGGATTTATTGAGCCGTTGCAGATGCGCTTATTGCAGCAAGGCGGGAGGGAAAGGTTGATTGTAAGCAGTCTTGCCCTGACATTTCATAGCTCAATAAACAACCACCTCGTTGCGCTGTGCGCAGGGTCTCGATTTGTTATCAAGGATACGGATACTTTCTAAAGGGATTTATCGTCGCTATTATAATGTGCCCCTTGTCACAATAAATGCCCTTTATCCCTCTGTCCGTGTGCTCCTGCTAATAGCTGATGCCCTTTTTCTTGTACGTGCAGTTTCATACTATGTAACCGGATCCCACTTTTACACGGCCAGTCGAAAAGCACAACTATATCATTATGAACATTATCGCTGACGTATTGAAACTCACACACTGAAATTCGGTCCAGTAAACTTCCTACTAGGGAAGAGGCTCAGTTCATCGAATCCAATTTCAGCATCCGCATGCTCTATCCCACCCGATGTCCTGCCCAGAAACTGTTGAAGACGCGAATTTCACTGTTAACCCGATTTAGTCTGACTATTTATTCCTTCCTGCAGGCTGAGGCTGCAGCCGCCTCGACTACAATTCACAGGCTCGAAAATGATCGCAAATTTTAAGACAGGTAGACTGCATAGTTGTAAGTGATTACTGGACGCCGGCCGCTACGGTCCTCCGGTGTTCTAAGAGCATTTGGTACATTTGTTTATAGATATTCTCCCGTGCCATCTTCTCGTACAATATAACAGCGGGGACGCTCTGGGAGTTCGTTGTCACATCGCGAATGGCCTGAATGTCCACGGGTCGCATTTCGGTGCGTAGCAGTAGCTGATTCTTCTTGTCAGCCCGAATATGGCTATTCATGAACCTGTATGCGCCATAAGTGGTACGAATGGCAAATAAGACCCTGAGGTACTCCAGGCAAGTCTCGACCGTATATGGAACTTTTTTAGTCTCCCCGGTAATGGCTGAGGTAATTGCAAAACCCTGAGGTATTGCCTCCCTCACCACCTCTCTGGCCTCCGAATGAATACACAGAGGAAAGGTAAGGGAATTGTGGGCGCCACTTTCATATGCAATCTCCATCAGTACGACCGGGTCGGCGCGGAATCCTTGAGAATTGGCCTCGTCCCTCTCCTGGCGCCAGATCTGCTGACGCTTAGCCGTGAGACTCTTCATTTGTACAGCAGTGGCGGGGGTGAATCCATTGACTTGCAGCATGCCTTCGATTTTCTTCTCGAACGGCCCATTGCCCAACAAAATCTCTCCGAAATCGAGAATATTCGAAGGCTCGACCGCAACATCGACTCGAGCAAAGAGGGGTTCGTTGAGCCGTGAATGATGCAAAAGTTTGAAATCGAGAATGAAGCACGCCTGCAGGATGACTTGCAATACCCCGTTGCCGATGAGTGTCCTAATCAATTTTGGAATGCCAGCTTCACCGCACGTCGGTTTGTGCTTCGGCCTAGGTGTAGCGCGCGACAGAATAAATTATAATGCAGTGATTTAGACACGAGACTCACCAGTCTTGAGTCTGGCACTGGGATTGTGGAGATGTTAATGAGCGAACCCATTAGGCCACCCGATGTACATACCTCCTTCGAACAATACGACACAATATGACACTACCAAAAGACGGATGAGCATCATTCAGCCTCGCTGTAGAACGTTCAAACCTTGCCGCAATGGCGCAGCGGCCGACCGAGATCGCTGGCGCTCTTCATGCAGGTCGTGCAGATAATGCTGACTCCGCCCCGGCTGGCACGGATCTCCTTGGACGATGGCGCGAGCGTCTTGAAGTACGCTTCGCTGGCCGGATGGATGGAATGAGCGAGCTCAATCTTGGACGGCGAGGAATTGGGAGATGACATGGATGCAGAAGGATGTGAGGTGGCGCCACATTAGCAATTCCGCTCAAAGCCCGCCGGGTCAACGGAACTGTGGGACCGGAGCTGAAATGAAAAGTAATATTCAAAACTGAGTAGTCGTTACCCGTGAATGAATTGTGTGCCCTCATGTCATTATTCCATCAACGCCGATCGACGCGGTATTCGGTGGCCCTCTGCCTCATCTACGGCCGGCTTTCCATCGTGAAATCTTTCTCAAATCCCAATCAACTTTCAAGCCAACAGTCCCGTGCCGTTAAATAACAGAAACAGCGTTTGTTCAGCTCAGTCTACTTTCGTCTCGTGTCGTTCGGTCCAGGTTTTGCTTTTGAATCATGATGCCATTATTAGGGACCAAGAAATTGAAGTCAAACCTGATCGCAAAAAATGATATGCAACTCACACATACTGCTAGTATCCAAAAATGCACCTGGTTTTCGGTTTGTCAGATTTCTTGTCTGTTTCTAGGTTAGGATAGCTTACTCTCGATAATTCCACTCTGATGTGGTCAACTTGTCTGGCGCTGAGTAAGGATATTTCGATTCGATGAAAACCTAAGTATACATTCTATTTATTACCTGTCGATATAATCTTCCGTCATGTCATGGTCTTCATAACCGCTGCCAATTTCTCCGCCGCATCGTCGTCAAAAAACATCAGCTGCAACGTTCCCCACGAGTCCTCCGCATTCTTCCCCGCCCTCTCCACCATGGACTTCTCAAATTCCCGCATCAGAGGCTCCAGTGCTTCGTGAAATCGTCCGCCACCACCTTCCGCGTACGCCTTCTCAACTACCACCGCCAGATCCAGCGCATCCCACATGGCCATATTCACCCCCTCCCCCGCAGGCGGCATCAGGTGCGCCGCATCGCCCACGAGCGTCACCCCCGCCCTGTGCGCCCACGCCAGCTTGCCCAACGGAAGCATATGCAGGCCCATCACATCGAGCTCGTCCGCCTTATCCTCCTCGCACGCCCGCTCAATCAGCTCGCGCGGCGGCGCGCCCCACTTGGCGAACAAGCTGTCGTCCTCCCCAACAAGCTGCTGCTTGGCCTCCCGGGGGCGGAGGCCCGCGAGACCGGCCGTGGCGGCAAAGTGCGCGTCCGGGGTGCGCACGGCGAGGTAGATGCGGAGCGAGTCCCGCGTGCTCCGCTGCGCGATGACCCCCTTCTGCTCCCCGAGCGCGCACCAGGTGCCGGGGCCGACCATATCCGCGAGGTGCGGATGCCGCGTCGTGATTTTCGGGATGGTCATCGTGATCCAGTGCACGCCGGTGTACAGCGGCGTGTTAGGTGTGAGCAGGGGGCGGACGCGCGACCACGCGCCGTCGGCACCGATGACGAGGTCGGCGGTGACGGTTCCATGGACAGCGCCGAAATCGAGCTCCGTGGTGTTGCCCTCCGCAGCGGTGGCGCGGAGCAGCTTGTGCTTCCAGCGGATCGCGTCGGCGGGCAGCTTGGAGAGGAGCAGCTTCGTCAGCGCGTGGCGCGCGATCTCGGGGCGGTGGCCGTCGCCCTTGCCGGCGTGCAGGGTCGTTCCGTCGAGGTTGGCGATACACATGAGCTCGGCGCACTCGCCTGTCAAGGGGAGAAACTCGTCGTAGAGGCCGCAGGTGCGGATGGCTGTGAGACCGGATTCCTCGTGGAGGTCGAGCATGCCGGAGGGCTGGGCGAGGGCCTCCTCTGTCGGCTTCGGTCGGAGCTCGTAGATGGAGAAAGGTATCTGTTTGTTGTGGAGGAGGACGCCTAGAGTGAGACCCGCGGGGCCAGCCCCAACGATAGCAATTCGGGGTGAAGACATTCTTGTTGACTCCTTCGGGTTGAATCACAGGTTATATACCAGATGATTAGGGGACACGCATCCTTCCGGCAGACTTGCAGCACCTTTTCTACCCTTTTCCGCTGTCTTTCCGAGACATCAGACAAGGAGCGACGGACTACATAATTTCGGCTGAGTCACCCTCGGCTGGTGGACACGTCAATGATCCGGGAGGTCCAGATCCAGTCCATAAAACTTGGTTTTAGACTTTTAGTAGAAAAAAACATTCGTGAAATAGCAGACTTCGGTATCTTTGCGTGAGGCACAGAAATAACGGTCATATATTTAGGAGTGAGCTTGCAGGAAGGCCTGCATCGCGAGTCGCGCCGGCCCTCCGTCACCAGGCCATCAAGCCGTCCCGTAACTTTACACCGCGTCCCGTCGGCGACCTTCCCAGACGGCATGGAAACGGTACGGTTCGACCCCTATACGCGGGGCCGTAACCATCCATACGCGTAAATTACGGCTTCCCGAAACAGATAAGTATCAAGCAATGTTCTAGAGATGCCGAATTGTTGCCGTCACTTCATTGACAGGCCAAATTTGTCGATTTTTCCTGGCGGGAGCTTGTGGTGACTTCCGAGAGGTATTAATATTGATCATACCTCTTGTTACTTCCAGCTGGTCTCCCGAGACCAGTTGTAAACGTTCCACAAAAAAAATAGAAAATAAAATGCAGTTTCAGAAACTGTACCACAAGAGATGTCCGAGGTCGTTTGAATGAGTCTGGTCGCCTTCGATGTGGCCTCTCGTGAGCACTACCTGATTCGTGTCGAGCCACTGTACTGGTAAGTAGTCCTGTGGAGAAAAGATCACGGCGAGTGACTGTGAGTCACGTAGCGTGACTCACGCTAACTTTTCTCCTCTCCCGCTCATGTTGTACCCGCCTTCCAAGCCCTACCTCTTTCCAACTCTCTTTCCACCCTCGAATTTTAATCAAGGAGACGGTAAAGAAATTGGTTCGCGGGCACAACTCTGGCAATAATATTCTCTGGCAATAATAGTACTTGGGCTTTAGGCCATTGCTGCACATGGCAGAACGAGTCTGTTTATTTTTAACACCTGCTGCCATGTAATTGGTGCGACATGATCAAATAGCTATGACAGCTGGTAATTCCTAAGACCCTCTGGGCATGCCCTAGCAGGAGCAGAGACCGAGTTCACTAGCCCGAATGACTTCAATGCTGATTCAAAAATACAATCTGTTCCCAAATCTTTACGGCTCAAAGTTCGCTCGATCGACGCTCACCCGTCAACCAGCTCACATTGAGCCTCGGTTGCTGCTATAATTTATTATTGTCCATCGATGGCATGGACCCGAAAGTCGCCACCATGACCAGGGTTAAGGATATTGGTGCAGGAAGGCCTATCAAGGGCCTGGACCTGAGAGTTGCTGCCATGATCGGGTTTTGCAATTGTGATACGTAAACCTTGATTCTATAGCCCTCTGGGCATCCCTGGTACCTAAGAGAGATGATGCCTCCAGATTGGACGTGGTAAGGAATAAGTGCCATTATATGCGGCTCAAGGTTCGCTCGGTCGACGCTGGCGCGTCAACCAGCTCACATTGAGCCTAGGTACCTACTTGAAATAAGACAATGGTGGACCCACTGTCAGGCAGGAACTTTGGAATATGGACCTGGGACTGCCGGGACGACAACTATTCAAGCCGACGGACTCAGACGGAGGCCTCGACCCCTGCCACCCATAACAGGAAGACGGGAATTGCCGGGATGATCGAGGTCTTGAATTGTGAAACGTAGACCTGGAACCTCATTGTTAATTTGTTAAACCTCAGGAACAATTACTTTGGCTACACTCGAACCAACTTGGTAGCCCTTGAGCTCTTTTTTTTTTTCAAATGACTCTATCAATGAGATTTGACTCATTTGAGTGCCCTCAATGGGCTGTATACGTACTATTAGCAGATAGATGGAAAATTAAACCTGCCCGCTGAAAGGAGCGACCGAAGCCACGTGCCTTGAAGGCCCGAGTAGTAGCTGGGTTTGATCTCTTTCCTAGGGCTGGACGCCGTACCGTGTAAGGCATACGGCGGTATACCGACAGTGCTTTACGGCGTGACACCCGGACCGTACCCGAACCGTACACCAACACCTGTGGGAGTACGGTGCCATATTATGGTCGTATACGGTTATACGGCCGTACTCCGTCGAGAGAGTGAGGAATTTGAAGCAAATAATTCATTATAAAGTGAGTTGAACACATTTCTGAGGGAGTTCAACATTTATACAACTCCAGTTTGCCAGAAGACACGTGGTGGCCACTTTCTCTATCATCAAAGCTTGTCAGCGGCTCAACGGAACCCAGCCGAGGATGACCCGGCCACCATACTTACGGGACATCTTTCCGGCTCGATCATGCCTTGATCGCCGATCAAAGCCGTCAAGCGCTGTATACGGTTGTGACGTTACGGCTTTGTACAGCAGGTGGGCCGTACACTGCCGTACCGTACATCGCACCCAACCCAGCTCGTACGGGGGTCTCCGAGCACGCCTCCAAATGGACACGCCCGGTATCGTCAATCAGCTGAGTTACGGCGGTATCCGACATCACGTCACAAATGCCTACCTCGCCGACTTCTGGTCCTCCGAAGTGCATTAAATTAAATTGATTAAACGTCGCCGGGCTAGGGTGGTGCGCACAAGCGGTATCATATTCATATTTCAGGATTGAAGCAGGCCAAAAGGTTCAAGTTAAAAAGGAGAAAAATCAATAATTTATTGTCAGAATAAATTCAGCCCAAGACGAAGGCAAAGTTGGAGGACAGACACATCGGAAATGACTAAACAGGGAAGACCTTCTATATAAGGTAATAAAAATCAAGAAAAATTACCTAAATGAGTAATGTATCCAACACGAATCATCTACGTCATCGACGATTTCACTTCAGCCTGGCGCAAAAATGCTTATAAAGACGAGTCTAAAATTACCATTTTAGGACTCGTAAAGTCTCTTGAGATCAGGGTCGAATATAGAATCGCCAGAGGACAAACCATATCAATATTGGTAAGGAGACGATGGGAAACCTATACAACGAAGCCGGTTATCTATCTAGTCGGTGCGGGTTCCATTATTACCATTTAACTACCCAGATCCACGGAAACGGACGACCCTGCGGGGTTTCGTAGTCAACGCCCCCCGCCGGAAAAGATGTTGTCAGAAGCGTTTTACTTGTTCCTAGCTCCCACGAATAATCCATCTCGGCCAGATCTGTCCTATATCAAGATCTTCCCTCACTCTGTTCCCCAGCGCGACATCGGACGCTGCGCAGGGGCATCAACACGAAGGTCTCTCCCGTCTGTTTCGGTTTAATTCTAATTGGGCGCTAATTGAGCAGCGGCAAGGTATTATGGTGACCCTCTGGGATCCGCGAGATCTCGTACTTTTGAAAAACCTCGAATTCAACGATGAATAAAAACATTGTTCCACGGAAGTCAATTCGTCATTCGGAAAAGTTCCACCTGTTCCCATAGCTTGTGTGTTGTACTTCCGAGGACTTCAGGACAAAAACAGCCCTTGGCAGGAACACCTTGAGACTCGCGCCGTCAGCACTCGGACCTCTCCAGAGTTAGCAATTGCACGCGGGCTGATGGGGACGTGCTTCATCCGTGTTCTTGTCGGATGCGAAGAAATCCGGACTCGAAGAGCAGGACCACTACAGTTCCGTAGTCTGTCCTCTCTTCTTAGGCTCAAGAGCTCTTCTCTACAGACGCCTCAAGGTCTCCATTCTTGCGCAAGCCAGCTGCCCAAGTGCGAAGCTCATGAACGTCATCGGTGAGCTTTTTGGACATTGTGGCAGATTTTCGGCGGCTCGATGGCGGCAAAACCCATGACAGGACTCTAAGTTGAGTCAATGTCATTGTCAATGCGACCGCACCTCTCATTTGATACGTCGACGTCTATCGTACAATAACGCTGGCTTCTACCCTCACAACATACAGCTCCTCCCTAATCCAGTCGTCAAGGATCCAGCATGACGCGCACCAGGCGGCCCAGGCGGCCAGGCCCAACATCTATGCTGTCACCATCAGCTTCACATTTGTTGCGCCTCGATGCTGGATGTACAGCTCTCTCTGTGCCTTGCTGTCACTTCGACTGATAATATGGACGCTGGTCTCATTCATTTCCCGCTACCCGAGGTCGCTATACCAGCACCCCTTCCACTCGGTCGTCTCCGCTCGTGTGATGCGCTCAAAAACAATCTACTCACGCCCCCAAGCATCCGTATAATCATTGGGATCTCTGTAAGACCAAGGTTACCTCACCTGTCCGACGACAACTTTCCAGTGGTCATACCTCGGGTTTCCGGTGAACTGTGTGCGCATTTGTAGTGTTTTGAAACCTTACCGCCCGTTCCAGATAGCTATTCCCAGTTTTTCTTCCCTTGGAGGTTTCCCCGAAAACATATTTAAGAGATCCACGCTTGGGTTGTTCTACATTCCTCCTTCCCGCTAACACATCTCTCCTCATCATGCCTAGTCTTCTTCCCAACATTGTGGGTCTCGTCCTACTGGTATGCACACCTTGTACTGCCGCGGGCTGTTCTAATCGTCATTCTCACCACTCAGGCCACCGTCCCTTGCGCTTTGGCTGCTGGCCCCGCACCTGTTCTACTTGGCACGGCCGGGAATTTTGCAGTTCTCGCCAAGACCGGTGTATCCAGTGTTCCGAACTCTGCCGTCAGTAAGTATCCTCCCTATCTCAGTATCTCTTTCATACACTAATCCGCTCCATCGCAAGGCGGAAATGTTGGAGTCAGCCCCGCTACAATCACCTCAGTGACCGGTTTCAGCCTTGTCCAAGATGTTAGCAAGCAATTCTGGACTTCGACGCAAGTGAAGGGTCGTGTGGAGGGTTCCACCGATGCCTCGCCCACACCTGCACTTTTAACTACCGCTGTTTTGAATATGCAGACTGCGTTCACCGACGCTATGAGTGAGTTCTTTCTCACCTAGGTCTTCGGACGTGAGTTTAACCAATTTCCAGACAGGCCGGGGCCAAACTTTGTTGGGCTGAAGGCGGGTAGGTTGACTCCGCATTTTTTGTCTTCCTCAGTTAGTTACCTCTCGGTTAGGTATCATCGGAGGCTCAGTCCTTACACCTGGACTTTACAAGTGGACCACCGGAGTGAGTATCTCGACCGGTATCACAATTTCTGGTGGCCCCGGCGACAGTATGTGCTCGGTGCCAATTTTTCTCCGAGCTTCCCTGATTTAAACCCATCAGCCTGGATCTTTCAAATCGCGGGGACCCTCGTCCAAGCCGCCGGCGTCCATATTACGCTGATCGGTGGCGCTCTTTCACAAAACATCATTTGGGTCGTTGCTGGCACCGTTACCGTAGGCACAAACGCCGTATTTGAAGGCAACATCCTCGCACAAACCAACGTCATCATTGAGACCAATGCGGTGGACAATGGCTGCATCTACGCGCAGACCGCAGTGACGCTCCAGAAAGCGACCGTGTTGTGTTCCGGCGGAACCACCACTACACCCCCGACGTCTTCCCCAGTAAAATCCACGGCGCCGCCAACGTCTTCCCCAGTCAAATCCACGGCACCGCCGACTTCGGCTCCCGTGAGCTCCACGAAAACGACCCCGCCTAGCAAGTCCTCCTCCCATATTGTCAGCTCAACCACAGCGACGCGTCCTGCCCAGTGCACCGCCACTGCAGCCCCATGCTACACTGTCGCGTTCCAGAACATTAACGCCTCAGTCCAGGCAAGCGACTACCTTAGCTATGTCCTCACCAACACGGTCCAAGGTTTGATTTTTTCTCTGAAATTTCGAAATAAGATCAGTCGACTCACGCTCCCCGTCCAACAGAATGCTTAGATGCCTGCGCCTGCGATAACAGTGGATGCACTTTCGCGAACCGTACGTCGTCGTGGTCATTTCCCGTCCGCAGAGTGATTCATTAGTTATCGTTCATAGCATACTACGACAACAACGCGAAGGTACGCTGCTCGTAGCTCCCTTGACCCTTGCCGCTTATTGATTAATCTGACAGAACACGACGCTGTTGACCTGCTCGTTCTTCGCGGGATGTCACACCGCCTCCGCCGCGGACAATTTCGGGGGACAGTCCGAGCCGGACGGCGGTCTCTCGACAATCTCCAACAGCAGCGGGTACTGTCTTAAGGCGTGCTGATCTCTCCGCCGTTCTCTTGCCTCCGATTCTCACCGGGTTAAATAATACTTTTCTTGTTATGTGTTCTTCCAGGGTGTTACATATGAGATGAAAATCACTTTTCCAGTTCGGATTTCTGGTCTCCGATTCAGGTTGAATTTCTTCGATGACAACAGGTTCTTAAGTGGGAGACCTGGTTGCTCAACGCAATTCTGTGGGGTCTCAGCTATCCTCAGTGAGCGCCTTGCCGAAGTTTGCCGACGCACACTTCCCGGCCCGGCCCGACGCGACCAAAAGTTAGGCATACAGCATCGGCATCGACATCTCGCACTCAAACCTTGCCGGCACTTCATTCTCCCTTCATTCCATCCCACTTTCCACACATTGACACGAAACCAAAGCGGATACAGAGTTCTATTGTCGGCCGAGCTCGGCAACAGACGGCACTTGTGATGAGATGTCATTGAGAATGTACCGTGTTTGATGCAAACGCGGTACATTTGCTTATCAATCCGGCCCGTTTCATAGAATGTGCCGTGCACTCCGGCTGATGTACCGTGCTTGGAATGTTCATGCCGGACGTGTTTCGTTCATCCTGACACGAAAGAGGAAACGGTTTCATGCACGCATAACTTACATATCACGCATTTCGCACATCCACTGCACCTCTGTATACCGACCTGTCGATACCGTAACTTTTCCTATCTATAATACACGCACGCAAGAATAGACTTAAGTTTCCAAGTAACAAAAGGAGTGCTCAAAGAATGACCAGTGGTCAAATGAGCCTTCATTAATTCCGACGGATGATGGTATGTAATGCAGGCGCACCGTGTGCGTCCGGGCCTGGTTTTCTGTCGTTTGAACTTGCTCTCATAGTGCTAGATTTAAAACGGGATCAGGAAATTTATGTAATGCCCCGAGTCGAACAAGATCTGGAGTCGCTGCTTTACTCCAACTCTTGGTGGTATTGAATGCATTTACAAAACTATCGATGCAACGAAAGTAGGGGATAGATACAACCTGGTTGTGCTTCCACACCGAACCTCTTGCGCGCTGGTCTGGGCTCGTCAGAGCCGCGAAATTTAGTACTGCGATTCTGGACGTGGTAGCTTCAAACATGCTGGACAATCCGGATGATCAATAAATACGGAAGTGGATGAACTGGCACGGAGGTAGGTACATGTATGTTCCTGCGCAATCCCATTAAGAAACAGCAGAACGGAGAGCGTAGATAGAAGTTTGACTAGTTGCAAACACAGAATTTGAAGGTACGGAAGCAGAGGAATAGAGAACGTAAAAGTTTGATTAGTTGCATTTCGCAGGAGTCGTTGATCGCGCCGGCATGTCAATCATGCCCCGAACTCGCATAATCACCTCCCCCCCGCGCTTTTCAGGCGGACTACTCGGGCGCGTCGGCACCGTTGCGGCGTACTTGCTGCGCCGTGCATGTTAAGTTTACGCTTCAAAAAAGACTGGCCGGCCACTCACTCGCTTGCCCTTGTGCGCTCTCGCCTGATCGCTAGGTTCGATCGCGGCGATTTGTGCTTCGCCTGGTGTTGCCCGCACGCGTTACACAAATAGCCAGGAAGTTCTGGGTGCGTCCGCCACTGCTTTGTATGCTCCGCTTGGCAGTCAAGGCACCGGCGCTTCGGCGCAGTGGCGGCGTCTGGAGCTGGCTGATGGAGTTCGGCGGGCTCTATAGGCGGCTCGGGGGGGAGTTCAGGGCTGGAAGGATGGAGCAGAATCGGGGGCGGCGGGATGAGCAATGTGGGAAAGATTGTCGATGGGGTGCCGGGGATTGTTGATGCCGTTGGGACAAACTCCAGTGTGCCGGAAGGAAATGCCGGGCCCGCCGGATCATTTGAGAAATCGGACGGTGATAAGGGTTGCATGCCATGCAACTCGTAGTCGTTTATTGGAGTGCCGGGCGTTGTGTCAGCCAGGGGCAAGAATTCCGCACTGTGGTAAACCTCTTCGAGATCACTGAGGGTCGTAGTTGCGTTCGTGGCCAGTGAATTCGGGGAATGGTCGAATTTTAAGTGACGAGAGTGGGTGGTTGATGGCATCAGCCAAGCCGCGCTGCGGCCCGCATAGCGAAGGACGTGCGAGGCACTGGCCGCAAGTTTTAGCAGCCGGCGCCAGTCGACTAAATCAAGCAGATCCTCCTGTCGAAGGCAACTGTCGAACAGCAACCGTCGGACGACTTCGGTGTTTGCGTCCCATCCGTGGGCCTCGATCAACTGCAAAAACGCTGCGCTGACGGCGTCGACACTGTTCGCAGGAGCGTCGGCGGATGGGCTTTCCCAACACGGCTCGTAGCCGTCCTCGGCCCCCGCTTTGCCCCTCCACGGATCTGAGAAGGTGATACTGTGTTCCCCGGGGCCCGCAGTGGGAAGGGTATCACGACGTCGCGACGTCGCGACGTTAATCGGTGCGGAGGGGTTGAGCCAAGTACTGGCATCGGCTGAGAAATGGAACGGCATATAATTGAGAGTGTGTGGTGGAGTGCAGGAAGAGGGGGTAAGACTTGAATAGCCCGACCCGCTGTCGAAATCGAATGAAATATTGTCGGAGTTGGAGAGAGATGCGAGAATAGGGTAGAACATACTCGGTGGCGGACTCAAAGGTGGGGACAGAAGAGATACCTGATTGCACTGGAATATATGCGACTCACAAGATGAGACGGAGAGAGACGACATCATAGACGAGACGAAGAAGACATTATAGACGAGACGAAGACGAAGCCGCACGGCACCCGAATTATTTTTAGATGGTATAGGTAGGTAGGTAGGTAGAACGGCAAGGCACAACGTAAATTGGTTCATGCTTCCCAGGTATCAGTACGTCTTGATGATTTCTGCCAAGGTATACCAAAAGATATGTGGAAGAGCCATCGCAAAAATCGACTGACGAAAGTAACTCGCAGTGGTTTCAGACATGCACCCCTGGGATTGACGGGAGTTCATTGTGGAGAAATGTCGAACGCTGACGACAGGAGTCTGGAGCAAGTCGTGATGTGCGCGTAAGACTGGTGCGATCGCAACGGAAATTGAACAAAAAAAAGTAACTCTGATTGACTGCGGTACGTTCAGGTTACACTCCACGTTACCGCTCAAATAGCGCACGAAGATTATTTCAAAGACGGGCGAATGCTTTAGGCTGCTCAGTGATTCCACTCGGTCGTTATGTAAACCATTACAGTACAAGCGTAAAGTGTGCTTTCCGGTAGAACTTGCATGGTTGCAGAGGCTTGAAGCAGCTGAGGCGCATCACGGCTCAGACGACGAAAGAGAACGATCCGGGGCATGGAAAATTGCATTCGCCATCAATCAACAGTCAGGGACGAAGGGAAGAACAATTCTGTCATAAACGGAGCTATAAGAGTCCTGGTTCCATCCCCGTAAGTAGTTCGTCTGAGTCGTCTTGACAGGGAGCCTTGTACCCTGGCAATAACTTACGGCATGCCGCCGATTCATTTGAATCCGCCCAGAAAATTCCTTGAATAGGTCTGGTCGGACAGAGTGGTACCGTACCCCATACCACTTGCATTGGTCCGAGACATACAGTCAAAATAGCGGCGGCCTTGATGGGAATATTGGTGCGCAGAGTTAGCTGCATTTGTGTTCGAGATTCATCTACTTGGTGCAGTGAGTATAGAACTTCTTAGCGGGACTTCTGGATCCATAAAGATACGGGTATAAGGAACACATACATTAATGTTCATTGACCGTTCTTTCTACCTGGTCCACGAGGCATTTTATTGTTTCCTCTGCGCTCTCTCGGCCGATACCAATTCTGAGTGTTCATAAAATCTTGACATAAATAAATCGTTGCAGATACTCAAATTTTTGAGGGTGATTGGCAAGGTTTATGGATGAACTACATAGTATCCCATGCCGAAGTAAGACGATCACAAGAGTATTTGCTCTTTTTATTGCGATTCATTTTATTTATTTACCTCAATCGGGCCGGGAGTCCCGGGTCATCCGGGCAGCAGGTACCTCTGCGAATCAGTCCGTCTTTCGCTTTCTGTGATGTTCTCCCAGATTCCCGAGAGGGCATCAACCCGCCCCGTAAAATTACGCGACGACGGGCCGTAAATACGGTTACGGTCCCGTTCCGTTTGAGGAGCCTGAAGGAAAGAGGGCCGTTTTCCGACGGGTTAAACACGGGTTAGCTGTATTCTCCCTCGGGGTCTTTCCTTCATACTAGTGCAATCCGAAAGCGAGACGGTTGCAAGTCCCAATTCACCGTTACATATCCGGGGTATTTTATTACGGTTATGGGCGTATTTGTTACGTCGGCGCCCGGTTTGATGCCCTAGAAGTAGTAGTAGAATCATCCGACAGAATTCCCGGGTTTTCCCCGATGGACTACACCACGCGTGCTCAGGCGCATGCGCATCCTCCACTGCTGCCGATGCGCGAGGTGACTGACGAGGTGTTGATTGAACGCGTTCAATATCCAGCTTGTGCTTCTCAAGGTTCGAGACAACCGGGCCGCTGATGAGCGGAGTCGCCCTTCACGCGCACGTGAGGCTGCTTCTCGTCGTAGCTCATCGTTCAAAATGCTCATCCCCCACCCACGGAAGTGATCAGAGATGTTCCAGTTCTCCTCACTCCTCGCGTTGTGTCTCGTTGCCACGCTCGTCGCCGCCGGGCCCTGCGACCTCTACTCCTCCGGCGGCACGCCCTGCGTTGCTGCACATAGCACCACCCGTGCGCTGTACAGCGCCTACACCGGCTCCCTCTACCAGGTGAAACGCGGCTCCGACAACGCCACGACCAACATCGCGCCGCTTTCCGCGGGCGGTGTCGCTAACGCCGCCGCGCAAGACTCATTTTGCGCCAGCACCACCTGTTTGATCACCATCATCTACGACCAGTCCGGTCGCGCCAACCACCTCACGCAGGCTACGCCTGGGGGCTTCAACGGCCCCGATGTCAATGGCCTAGACAATCTGGCCGCCGCGAATGGCGCGCCGGTCACTCTGAACGGACAGAAGGCGTACGGCGTCTTCATGTCGCCCGGCTCTGGCTACCGCAACGACGCCACTAATGGCATCGCCACGGTGAGTCTTCTTCCATGTCATGCTATACCTCCGTGTGCTGACAGCGACGATTGTGTTCAAGGGCGACGCTGCGCAGGGCATGTACGCGGTGCTCGACGGCACGCATTATAACGGCGCCTGTTGTTACGACTATGGCAACGCGGAAACCTCGGCACACGACACGGGCAACGGGCACATGGAGGCCATCTACTTTGGCACCAGTACGAGCTGGGGCACGGGCTCCGGAAGCGGCCCCTGGATCATGGCTGACCTCGAGAACGGCCTGTTCTCCGGAGTCAATACGGGCAACAACGCCGCCGACGCGACAATCACCTCGCGCTTCGTCACGGCCGTCGTGAAAGGCGAGCCTGGCACGTGGGCCATTCGTGGCGGGAACGCCGCGTCCGGCGTGCTGTCGACGTTCTACAGCGGCGCACGCCCCAACGCCGCGGGCTACAACCCGATGCACAAGGAGGGCGCGATCATCCTCGGCATCGGCGGCGACAACAGCAATGGCGCGCAGGGCACGTTCTACGAGGGCGTGATGACGTCCGGCTACCCGTCCGACGCGACAGAGAACTCGGTCCAGTCCAACGTCGTCGCCGCCAAGTACGCCACCACCTCGCTGACGAGCGGGCCCGCGATCAGCGTGGGCTCCGCGGTGTCGTTCCGCGCGACGACGGCGTGCTGCACGACGCGCTACATCGCGCACACAAGCACAACGGTCAACACGCAGGTGGTGAACTCGACCAGCACAAGCGCGCTGAAGCTCTCCGCGAGCTGGACGGTGGTAACGGGCCTCGGGAACAGCGCGTGCGTGTCGTTCGAGTCGCGCGACACGCCGGGGAGCTACATCCGGCACGACAACTTCGCGCTGCTCGTGAACGCGCCCGACGGTTCGAAGCAGTTCACGGAGGATGCGACGTTCTGCCCGCAGGCGGGCCTGAACGGGCAGGGCAACTCGATTCGCGCGTGGGGATACCCGACGCGCTATTTCCGACACTTCGACAACGTCCTATACGTCGCGAGCAACGGCGGCGTGCAGACGTTCGACGCCACCGCATCGTTCAACGACGACGTCAGCTGGGTCGTCAGCTCCGCCTTTGCTTGAGCCCCCGCCTGGAAAGCGCGCGACAACACCGCGCATCGCACCGTGTACTTGTAATCTAGTTGCTTTCTGTCTTCTACGCGCCGTAAATATTGTAAGGCATCAACACCAGCTGGGTGACCGCAAAATCGTCGGGATAGCTCACCTCCAATACTGTGAATAGTAATGACTCTCTTCTCTTTGTCCTCCTCCCTCTGCTCAGCGCGAAGCACCGGCGTCATTGAAAATCTGGGACGGAGCAGCGGTGAACCTTTTTGGGTTTGAAGCCAACGAAGTTCGTAACACCGTAGCGCGCGGCTCAAGCCGAGCAAAACGCGCTCAACGCACTGCGGGTTTTGCTGTAGTATCATGAGTTCCGATCCAGCCGCGCTGCCGTGTCAAGTAGCTGGTGCGGATGCACGTTAATCTGCCTGCCGGGTAGACCCGAGGTAGTTAGTAGTGGATGCCAGTTCGAAATCCAAGTGAACATTGACCTCGGATTTCGCCTCGGGCACGTTTTATCTGAATAGTGTTGCCTCGGAGCTCAAAATCGCCTCATCCAGGTCCTGCTTCCACATGACGGCCTTTCCGTGTCAAAAAAACATGAACCTCGGGTGTCCCACATCATCACCGAGGATCCGCAAGCTTATCCAGGAGGCCACAGGAGGCGCTTCATGTTTCATGCTTCAGACGCGCAGTTTTTGGAGCAGCTTGGTTGGTGCCAGCATCCACGGGATGTAGATCCCAGAGAAACGAGCAGCGTCCGATTGTGTGAAGCAGCAGGCTGGCAGTGTGTAATGATCAAGGAATCCCAGAGGAGAAGGAAAGCCCAGTGACCAGAATTCCAAGCAAAATGAGAGGAATCCCCAGTAAGAGGCCGATATTGGTGTTGATTCGGCGAAGATACAAACGAGAGAGCTAGTGAGAACGCACAGACCAGTCTGATGTCATAAGAATGCCAAAGTAAGTAGAATGGCTGTGCAGTGAATGGTCTGTTTCCGAAGACATTCACCGCCGGAAGTACCATGCGAGGCGCAGGCAGGGTGTGCGGAGTCAGAAAATCTCGCCATCGAAGTCGACAGTGAATTCAGTGTTATACCCCAATAAACAAGGGTAATGGTCGTAACGGAGGAGAAGCGTGCAGAGTTGAAAAGGTGCGCGCCAGGAGAAAAGGAGGTGATGGTGAGGGCTAGGTGGTGCCGCGGATATAGCCGTCGGATGCGATCAAAGAAGCCGAAACTTTCGGCTCGCTGCGGCCCGTCACCCGGAATTATGGAAACCAGGAGCACCACGCTTTTTTAAGCGAACTTCGGCATTGATGCCGTGTGATAAGATGTGATTGCTTTGTATAGGACCCCGAAACAACGCAGCGGCAAGTTATTGACAGTGACACAGTTGTGACAAGTGCCTCGCCTAAGCGCTCTGGCGCGAAGTGATGCCAGTGATAGCCCGATCCATCGGCATTTGCATGGTGTCTCCCCACCACTGTCTGGATTCCCGTCTGCTGTATATGAGGGTTCCTTTGTATAAATATTATTTTGCGCGCGCGAAAGAAGCCCAGCGCGCGCGAAAGAGGTTTACCGCGCGAGAGAGGTTTGATGCGCGCGAAAGACCGCCGGCTAGAGTTTTTTGGTGATCTGATGACACTGCACATAAAAAAATACCAGCGCTGGCAGGTTGAACTTCATTGAAGCAATATCGGGAAAGGCACTAAAAGAATCCCAAGGCGGCATCGACGGATCAAATCGATCAATTTGTGATGCGCCCTTGGTACGCCACGGCAGAGGGCGCCGTAGAAGTGCCAAGGCTGTGGAACCTATTCAAACTCTCTATGTTTCAACAAATGTACAGACTCCAGGCCTGGTCTATGGTGGCCTAAGTATATCTACCTATTTATCTTATCTTATCGTATCTTATCTTTTTAAGATAAGCACAGATAACTCAAGATAGTCGACCTTAGAGTAAGTAGATTACAGAGATGATAAATTTCCTGGATAAATTCCACACACAGTCTGTATAATCTGAGGTCTGAGGCCTCACACTGTTCCTCCGGACCCGCGGTACGGAGGGCACCTCACGGGCGCATCACAAATTGATCTATTTGATCCATGGGTGCGGCCACACGGCGCCACTACTTGAGTGCGTTTGTACCTATAAGTACCGTATACTTACTTGTAAGTACCACTTTACAATCAGACCAACTACCTACAGTATCTAGCTGGCGGTTATTTTACACATCAGGCCTCTCTCGCGCGCTAAACCTCTTTCGCGCGCGCTGAGCTTCTTTCGCGCGCGCCAGATACTCTTTCGCACGCGCAAATGAATATTTATACAAAGGAACCCTCATACTGTATTGTATATTAGCCATCAGATTCAAAATTCGAGAACGTCAATTTCAGTTGATTATAGCCAATTCTGGGAACTCAACGCCCATCAGTATTTGATCGAATTTCTCACGTGTCGGACCGTGTCTTTGAGAACGACGATGCAAGCAAACTTTTTGCTTAGTTCTCCGATGAAAGAGTTTGCAGGTGAGTCTGGTGTGGATGAATGGCAATTTTAGTGGAACCACTGGCACAGATGGGAGAGCTGTGTCAGAGCATTTGGAACTTTCAATTATGTTACATTTTAATCCAGACTGCTCGGGTGGCCTGTAAGTACGACGACCCGAAACTTGTTTCCGCTCTTAGACGCCCATCTCGGATCAACCCGAGTTCCCTTCCAAGCCCGGTTTCGGAGCATCGCGCAGCAAAGCAATGACGCCCGTTTGTGTCTTCAATGTCCCTTGTATGTCTAGTCTTGTGAAAAACATCATTGGAGGTTGTGCTATCAAATTCACGATCGCCGAGGTTTTGACAACGATACGTACTGGGCCGTCGGTTCGATACTGGGTGCATGGATTGTATCATAGGATAAAGTGGGGATGGGATAGGAAGGAGGACGGCCTGACCAGAACAGACAAGATTATTCAACATGTTGGTCAAGTGCCCGATTTCCTTTGAACGACGCGTTTGATGCGCGGTCTGCGCGATCACGTGGCTCGATGAAGTTCGTATAGTTTGTTTGTAGGTTGATCGGGGGATACTTCTTGCATTTTTAGGAGCTACCTACACACTAAAAATGACTATTTTATGTACTCACAATCGCACAGTTGAAAAATCCCTTTAAGCGGTGGATTCTTTTCCTCAAATGTGTGCATGGTACCATCGCGTCTCCATATGCAAAAATACTGGCCGGGCACGGGAGTTCTAGCTAAATATGACAGGTATTAGAGAAGCCTATTCAAATTCGAGGATGTAGACCGAAAGCCCTTGTGTTTACCCGATTTTACATTCTTTATCATTCAGAAAGACGTCGCGCACATTTCGACTGGTTTCCCAAGTACTGCCCCCCTTCAGTATTTGCATTTTGTTGGGAATCGGTGACTCTTGGGATGTACGTATACGACTTAATAATATAAAACATCGAGAAGTGACTGTCCACGGAAGCGGACAGCCATTGGGAAGGCGCATCGGAAAAGGGAAGAAGCAGCGTCCACTGATTGCGGTCTTTGGGGTCTTGCAACTCAAAAGGGAAGGTACCATCACCTCCCATCACGCGGCATCAATGCCGGAGCTCGCTTAAAAGCGTGATGCTCCTGGTTTCCATACGGAATGCACCCAGCCGCTTCCGCTTGGGCTACCTGCGGTTACTATGGACTCGCCTGGATCATTGTCCTCGAGGACACCGGATAATCCCAACAAATGCCTGTTCCCGAGATGGCTAATTTGTCGGGACACTTTGAATTTTCCCACGCTTCCTGAGACTGCAAAAACGCGTCTTTTCAGAAAGCCAGCCTTTTTTATTTATTTATTTTGGGTCGAATTTTCTCCCAAATTTGTCGGGATTGGCGGATCAGGCATTTGTTGGGATAATCCGGGGTCCTTGTCCTCGCCATGTTCAGTATGTACCCGGTATGACTTCAAGTTTTCGTGATATGTGCCAAGGAAGACGAGAAAATACAACAGGGTTTCGGCCGAGAAAATGTATTTCAGAGAGTTACATAACGATACATGCAATCAGAGGGCATACAGGGATACAGGATAGTCATGGCCGTTGCGTGCAATGGTTTGATGTAGACTTCACATGGCGGGGTTTCATTGTTGCGGTCGAAATGTAGCTTAGCCGGCTCGGATGATAACATTGCGGTACTTGCGGTGCCTGTGAATAGGGGGCACTTCGAGATCAGGGAGTACCACGTTTTTGATCCCAGGTTGCCGCCCACCACTGGAACAGTTATGGAGAATTACGAAGTTGCGACAAAGTGGCTTCACTCACCAATGCAGACAGCGCGGCGCCGAGCCCCGGAAGGCCTGCTTGGGGTATGTCTGCAAAGCGGTCTTCGCGTATTCCACCGCTTCCAAGTCAACTACAGAACACTCAGTGAAAACATTTGATGGAGACATCGTCGGCACTCACCTTCTGAAAGAGATGTAGGAGGACAGGGCCGTTCCTCGACCAGCGGATATCCGAGGTGGGTGGCGACGTCGCGGCTAAAAGGATGAAAGCCCTTAGCGTCGTGGAATTCCGCCACCATGTTGTATTCCCGCTGGGTCCAAGACACCCCGGTAACATACGATTCAAGGAAAACATAAGGGACGCCCAGTTCCTCAGCCATGGTCGATGTCAGCCTTGTCGTTCCGCCGGGATCTAGTGACCAGTAAAGCGCTTCGCTAGGCGGTGGGATCTCGAAGACGGGATATCCAGCGACCCAGTCCATGCGGGGTCGAAACAGAAAGAGATATATATCGCACGGGGGTGTGTCTGCCATGAATGTTCCGCGCAAAGTAAAGCTATCCTGCGGATACCACATAGAAATTCTGAACTTGACACCGCTAGGGATACCTAGTAAGATGAATGTGAGGGCGTACAGCGGATAAAACCGGTTAAATTACAATAACTATTCACAGCTAGGTGTTGTAAAGTGTCCGAATTAATTGAGGAATGAAAAACAAGAAAAAAAAAGAGATCTTACGGCCGCGCTGGCGGGAAACACTGTTGGCTTGGGAGAGCCAGACCTTCTGCATGTCACGGCGCCTGGAGGGTGCTATCTTTAAACGTGTCGTAAAATGATGCGCCTTGTTCATGTCGGCAGGCAGCGTAATACTATGGCCAAATGAGTCTTTCAAACCAACCTGCAAAGAGACTCACCGTGTCCACCCGCTCGCCATCATGTTCTTCGGATCGCACCGTGTTCTTAATCCGTCGTCCCAATACCACCATGGTTGCGAGACGATATCGCGGGATGTGAGCATTTTCGGGAAGCTGAGGTAACCGCCGTGAAGCACTTGCGCCACATCGGTCGTAGACCAAATTGTACCGAGTGCGACACGTCCGAAGCGGAAGGAGACCTCCGTAGTCTCATAGTTTGCGGGATGGATGAGCAAGACGTGAATATCATCCAGCTGGAGGCGAGAGAGAAGCTTCAGATCCAGGTCACTGTCGCAGTATCCTATGGATGATGCGCGGTATAACGGGTCGCTGACCAAACTCTTGACGTCCAAGTGCTTGATGTCCGAGAAGGAGTCATCAACATCAATGCAAAGACGTCCCGTTGAGACGCGGATCCATGCCGTGTAATTAGGCGCCCCGGGGGACAGGAGCCACGTCCCCGTGGTGCTTTCCCAGTATTTAAACGCAGCCTGAGATAGATCAATAGGATGTGCAGTAGCCACAGGAGGGATATTGTGCATACATATAGATCACGTTTCTAAAGAATTAGTGGGCTTCATAGGCTAGAGAGAGAAACTTCACACTAACGATTCCATACTCGACATAGGTCGAGGCGAGCGGCGAACATGCGTGGAACTCCCTGACATCGCGCAGAGACACCAGACCTAGATTCCGATCGCAATTAGCACAATATGGCCATCAAATTGAATTATAACTCACCGTCTGTATAGATGAGGGCATTCATGGCTTGGGTCATTGTGACGGCATACAACTGGACAAGGGAGGGATGGCTATAATTGGTTAGATGAAATTTCTCCGAACATTTGTGTCGCAGATATGTTACCGAAATGTTTCGTGTTTCTCTGCCTCCGTTTTCCACTGAATGTATGTGTTAAAATCGCAGAGGCGAGTTTGTTCAAGTAAAACTGACCTTCTCAAAGCTCGTTCCCTGATCGATGACGGCGGTTACTATGCCTGGATTCCCGAATATCTGCGCTTGGTAGATCCGCCGCATGCCAACAACCTCACGCTGGCGTCGTATCAAGACTCCAGTCTTATGGCGTCGCACGTCACGGTACTCCACGATCTCCTGAATCCCAATTTCGCTGAGGAGGTTCAGGTCACCGAGCGGGATCGAGCGGAAACTAGGAGATCTGGGCTTCGTTGCGATGCTGCAACGAGGCTGAACTGCAGTCGACTCCGGGTAGGTAATGAAAGTGCCTCCGAAAATGGTGAAGTTGCTGCATTGTTCGAACATGATGGATGACGGGGATAGACCATGGAACCGAAGTATCGTGGGCACAAGTATGGGGTGGGATGCAGGAGAGCCCTGCGTCGAGACCCTGACGAAACCTCTGGCATTTAAATCCCCACTGCTGCTCGTGTGACATATACATGCTTTGAATGCGTAGATTGCATCTACGGCAAATCGGTGGTCAGGAGGCCCTCTGGAGGGCGCTTGTGCTGTTAGGCCCTGCCGTAAATGTTCCGCTTTTTTATGCAAAAATGATGAGCTTACATATATATGTGGCGGACATGCGCAATTTGGGCGCTGCTCGTGGTATCCAAGGCAATTTAAAAAAACTGGCGGCCTGGCGGTGGACGCGTCATCTTGGACTTTGGATGCCGTGTAAACCACACGGGTTGTCGCCTGGAAGACCGACCGGTCTGCGACTTCTACGCATGGGAGCGCTCTAATGATAGATGGGATATTCCTGCGTTAGCGCTGAACTGTCGATCAACCACCGCGCACCAGAGCACTGAGTAATAAACGACGCACATTGCACCTGACATGGTGATAGAACTCTACCAGGACCCTGGTCTATCCCTCCCTTTATAAGTCGAATACTGCGTTTGTCCAACCTTTAAGCCCTTATTTTATTCCCATGGTTTTTGATGCTTTTTTTGACTGTGCCGTCGAAAGGCTTGGGAATTTCTTTCAAAGTCGGCACGATCTTGTCCGAACTGCGTATTCGACCTATAAAGGGATGAACCTCCTAATCCAACCCGGTCAAGCCATGATTACCGAGGCGAAAAAGTGCCTCGAAATGCATCGCACCTGGTCGGATTACACTCCCATGCTTATCCGCGCAAAGGCCAATGAACCGCCAGTATTCCCGTGAGCTAACGGGGTGGAATGAGTAGATAGCGGACGACCTTTCAACTCCGACGAGTTTCTGTGGCGGTGGGGTTTAAACACATCAGACCAATAAAGGAAGGAAAACGAGGCCGTACCTGGATCCGCGGGAATTATGGTTGTACCCTGGGGTACTGCTGTTTGTTGCCTCCTGATTTATAAGCTACGGACTGATGGCGGGCTAAGCGGAATGGCGTTTGGAAGGAGCGGGGGCGTGAATACAGCTCCAATGTTTGCTGATTAATCGGAACCCCTGTTCGTACTCAACAGCAAACATCCGCCGACGATTGAAGGAGATAGCAAATTTGGACAGTGCAACTCACCTTCTCAATTTTTACACACCGCAATTATAGCATCGGAATAATCTCGGGGATATTCATACCAGTAGTAGCTGTGGCGGGGAGGTCACATCTCAGATGAGTCAGAGTCTGCCATTCGCGCTGAACAGTCGTGGACATCAGTTTACGATATACACCCCAGTTCTCCTCCAAAGAACCAGCGGCGATTACCGGTGCAATTGATTATTCGCCGCCCAAGGAAAAAAATCCAGCGCCGAGTTGGCGCCGAGCTTCAATGGTAAATGCAGGGTTAGTGGCGCATGGGGATTTGGTAAACAATGAGGATTCCGATTTCCGAGGGTGCGACTGCGAAGTTCGCTGGACAGACCAAGAGACGACAATGCAGGTGGGAGAGAGAGACAAGCGCATGGCCATTTGATGGAATCGTACATAGCACCGGAAGGGTCGATGCGCTGTGGCTGTGTTGATCCGTATCAATCGCAAATGTCTTTTCCTTTCTGCCTCCACTTCCGTCGCGTGCGTTGCGCGAATCCATCGAGCAGAACTCCCGGTTTTTCTCCCAGTCACCCAATTGCACCGGCATATTCTACTATCCACGTTCTTGACGTGTTTTACCGGAGTATCTTGGTTCTGGAGATATCGCGCGGCCTATTCCTCAGCGTCTTCGCCCTTTGCTCTTTAAATCCGATTTTGCGGAACAAACACCACGTTTCCCCGGATCGTCGGCGCGAATGGATGGTCGGAATTTCCGCTACACCTATATAATTGCGCGGGGCGTTCGTAGTCCTCCATCTACTTGCGCGTTACAGCCTACGGCGTATGTATGGCGTGTTCAAGCCCGCAGTACTCAGCGAAGTCTTCAATCCCTCCATCTGGAGCGTCGTCGACTCGCTGAGTACCAGGTTGGCCGACGGAATTGCGTACTACTGGTGGGATTACGTTTGCTCCCGCAGAGCGGTATGCGTATGTAATCGCGATGCGCGTATTCCAGGATACCTATATTCCTGGTGCGTTCGCTTCATTTGTGTTTTGCTTCTGGGTCGCTGACATCGATTTTGCCTTACTCATTTTCCAACACCGTATTTCCTCACGGTCGTCGATATCTCTCCATTAATCTCGCTTTGTCGCGACCACCCTGAATTTGACGCATCTTCGACGATATCTCGCCACTTCCCTCCTCCTTCTTCGGTGATGGTGCATTATCAACAGTGTATATGCATCTCTTTGCCAACTTCTCCTGTTCGCTGCCTTAGTGCATCTTCGCGACGTCGGCCTCCCTACCTCTGCATCTAGCCCCGTAACGCGGCGTCCAATACCACGGCGAATATATTGGAGGATATGCGTACCCACACGCTGCTGCTTTCTTTTCACACGTTGTACTATAACAAATATTTCAGAGAAGTAAATACCGCTGCCGTTGGGAGCGTGCTTCGATTTTTCCATCTTCACCGTATGGCAACTCTTCGCTTGGCTCAACCGTTTGTTATCCAGCTTGTCGTGGACGACGCTGATGTAATCGTCGCATTCGGTGTGTGCATTCTTTTCTTCAGCTGGTTGCTGCCGTTAAGGTGCGCAGATCGGGCTCCCGACCCTCATTCACGGCACGTTGGCTCGACGTTTGTCGGTAGCGGAATGCGGCCTGATCGCGGTGCCCACGAACGAGTCCGATCCCGGCTGAGCCGTCGCCTTCAGTGCGTCGCTGCTTCTTTTCAATTGGTCATAGCCACTAATTATTCGATTCCTTTTCGCCCCGCGCTGATCCTGCACTGTCAGTGTCATATCCGGCGTGTTCCATCCACGTCCCCAAGGAGCAGATGTTTTCCCCGTCACGGTGTCCACGCCCATGTCGCATCCGGTGCGTCCTTCCTTCTCGTCAACTGTTTACGGACACTAATGGGCTGACTTGTAGCCGCGCGCGCATAGCCCACGTCCTCGGCGCCTTCTGTCCAGTGCATTCTGTTGGTCCTGGAGTCGTTGCGTTAGGTGCGTTCTCGCTGTTCTTAGGCTATTATCGAACACTGATTGTTTGATTGCTTTCTCCATGCACAGATCTTGCGCCCACGCTCTCAGCGCGTTCCGGGTCTTCGCGCGTTTGGCATCCATTGTGGGGGATTCCTTGTTGCAATTTGGTGGCCGCGCGCGCCGAGTCTATTTTCTCCTCGAGCCGAGTACGGTGCTGTGCGGACGGCCTGTGTCGCCGTAACCTCTTGGAACAACTATGGAGGTATACGCCTCAACGCAACCCCCCTTCGCTGGCGTTTTTACCGGCGCCAACCTCGAATCTTTTTGTCTCTCGAATTCGAACCCTGTTCCAACTCAAACTTCTCTCTGCTCTTCCCCAGCACCAACGACTTCGACTCGCCGCTTCGGCACCCGGCCTGTGGGAGATCATGTTTAAGCTTTCTCCTTACCTCAATCCTGGCGTTGCACTATTTTCGTCTGTGTTTCGATAGGTGCATCATTCCTTCATTCTATACATGTTAAACCTCAAAAATACGGCATCTAGTAAGCCAAGAACCAATAAAGCTCAACGCCCAAGCCGGCAAGCTGTTCAGCCTGGTGCTTCTGCCACAATACCATATCGCCAGCAATCTGAGGCTGCGGAACCTAAGGAATGGACGTCGTCAAAATAACAGAAGAACGGATGAAAGTGAATTAAACATACCGGAGCGACAGTAGGGTAGAACTGATTCGTCAACGTGCTCACGTAAATCTTCAGTGAGCCGCGCGTTGGCTTGAAGTCCTTCAATTTCGGTATCGCCGTCGTGATCTGGGTCACGACGTCGTCGGGGTTGGCGTGAGGGCCGGCGGCGATGATGATGCGGTTGACCTTGTCGATCTGGTTCTTCGTCTTAAGGCTCTGCTTCTTGTCTAGCTCGGTCTTCGTCTTCGCCGCCTCCTTCGCGAGCGCCGCATCCGCGCTGGCCTTGTACATGTTTTGATAGAGCTCCTTCCACAGCGTGTCTGGGTCTCGGGTGTTGAGCACGTAGGGCGACAGGAGCCAGTTGGTCTCGGTCGTGTCCTCGCCCTCGGCAATCTCCATGGCTTTCTCGCCTATGCGCTCGATAAGTTTGTTTCTGACTCTGTGAGGGTGCGTCAGCTGACGTCTATGCTATATAGAAAGGAGAGCCATTCACTGAGGCCACATCCCATGAATGATGGATTGCATCTTGCAAGTTGCGGGAGAGTGTATATGAGAGTTTGACCGTTGAGCACTGGGCGAAAAATCAGACACCTTTACCCAGCATATATACGCGTTGGAGCTTCAGGCCCGCACTACGCCACTCGGCGCACAGGCACTATGAGCACATAAGGAACAGTCTCCCGACATCGTACCTAGCTAGACACGGCATTAAGTTTTTCCCGAACCGCCATGTCACGGAGCATGATATTGCCCGCAGGAACAATCATAGGAAAGGACTTACCATGGCGCCGGACCCACATAGTACTGGGACTTCGACCGGTCCGTCTGACGGGACGGCAAAAACGGTGTCAGGAACAAATATATATAACTGGGGCGGAAACAAGGAAAAATTAAGGAAAAGGACGCACGGAATGTACCTGCGTCGCCTGGATTATTTCGTACAGCGTATCGCTTGTCGGACGTACTGCATAAGGAAGTTGATCGTTTTGTAAGTTACTCCATTTTATCCCAAACAGCCCTATCACCGTGCTGATTCTCCGCATCCCGTGCCAGTTATTTATTGTACATCGCGTTTATTGTTTGCGCTCAGAAGCAGCCCATCACTTTGCTTGTAGGCCAAGGAAACAAATACCGCTGACGCGGATCAAACTTGAACTGATTGAAAAGCCTCAACGCGTTTAAAGTTATAATTACAGGAATCCACTTGTGTAACATGCCATGTCCTGCAGATATCTCCCTTGTTGCCGCCCTCTACGGCTGGACTCCGTTACCATCTGTATCTGTATATACGCCGCCCGTAATCGTGGTCAGGGGACAACCCGTAAAATCCGTACCGTTCCGGCCGTACAAGCCGTAGCGGCAATCAAATTTGCGCGGCACCGCAAGCCATCGGATTGCTCACGGATCTTTGGGAAATTGATCGCGGATCCCGCGTACGAAACCAACCAAAAACCATCGCTTTGACATACGACACGCCGAGACGTCGGACGCTCAGGCGCTCACGACCCGTATGAAATTGTGCTAAATAAGCTGTTGAATCTCGCGAGCTAAAAACCAAACCAGTTCCAACTCGCTGTCGGATCCAGAACCACAAGGTTGAAACTTACAACGAACGTTCAGCGACGTCGCGTACCTTTGCAGGGACAGGCGCAGGTACATTGGGGTTCTTCAACCAAGCTGAAATTCACTGTACGTCAAACCCGCTCTTCAAAGAGATGATCGCGCCTAACATCGGTGAATAGCGACTCCGGACTTGAAGAATGTTCCTGAGCCGGAGGAATGATGGAATACCACCAGTCCTGGATCCTAGGTGGCAAACTTCGAATAGAACGTCTTCTCTGAACGATGAAGTCGTCGGGTACTTAAGTATTTTCCAGGATAGTACGAACTATAAGCCAAGCCAGTTTCCAACTCGCTATCGGATCCAGAACCACAGTAATAATGAATGAACGTTCTGCGACATCGTGTGCCTTTAACAGGGACATGCGCAAAACGTTTCATAGAGGCAAGCTGCATGTCAGGATTTCTTCAGGTCATCCCCGAAAGTATCTAATCCGCTACAAGCAGGCCATGACCATCCTCTCGTCCGAAGTACCGGACAGAGATGGCCATACGCTTGTGGAGAGTGATATATCACCCGTCCTTGGCTTCGTCCCGAACTCTTCTATGATGAGGATCTTGTCCTCGGTCCTGGTGGCCCTCAATGAGTGGTCGACTGCTTCTTTGTGTCATTTCGCTTACTAATTCCGTCTTTTCCCCTCATTCTGCCTCCGGGCTTTTCGAAGCTGGCTGCCTTCCTTGAATGTACCTGGAAGAGTGAAACTGAGGGCGATCGAAAGCTCGAGGAAGAACTCCAATTGGTATGTTTGTAAGATTACGATAACTTCAGTCACTGATGCATTTTTGCAGCGTTCTTGGTGGCGTGTAACGTCGTCCTTGAAATTTCCGGAAGCATCTCCAAGCTCCATACCATGTTCAACACATCCAGTAGTTCCACTTCTGCGAGTCTTTCTGTCGGATATGGACCTTTTTCGGCTTCTGCCAGCGGTAGTTACTCCAAGTCCAAAAACCGAAGCATCTTCGAAGTGCGAAGTGACTGCAGCTGGGGCGCGGGGAAAAAAGGAGGGCCCGGGCAGGTTACAGGGCGGGCCGGCGGCGGCGGATTGAAAGACAGTGACGGGGTGCTCTGGTTGGCGATCTCGGCGCGGAGGCGAGCGCAAATGACATGGCGGGACAGCCACTCCTGAGAAAACTCCAAGTGAAATCGGCGGTCTGAGACCAACAGCAAGGGCCCAAACGGGACGGAAAGGGCGATTTGAGTGCGAAGATGAATTTCATGGGAAATAAACGAATACGCACCCCACGCGGCCGGAGGTTGTCCCCAAGCGTCAGCGCATCAAGCCATCTGTACAGTTCGGCGAGCAAGTAGCCCGTGCAGCGGGCATACGAAGCAAAAGGAGAAGGCAAAGGGAGTGGCAAGCTGCAGGTGAAAAAGAGTCTATAGTTGGCTTACCCTGGTTTACGGCGATGGAGATGGGGAGAGCCAGTGGGAGAGTGAGTTGCGACGAAGCAGTGTTTTTAGGATGATGTCTGTGTACATGAGAAGATCTAGAGGGAGGATATCCCGCAGAGAGTGTTTGCCTTCCGTCGCTGCGTTCCTGAGCGTGCACATACAAGCTCGACGTTACAGCTGTTCTCGAATCTAATGAGATTGATCGGATTTTTTTTGGCCGTTCCCAAAAAGGAAATTTTGGGCGACCAGTACTCTACCGTCGAGTTCAGGGTGCCTTGAGCTGTATAGTGATATCCAGGCAGCGAGATACTACCTCCACGGCCAAAACCATGCTGTGTGACGAGAAGAAAACGCGACGGCGCGAAGCTGACAGGCCACCTGTTGCCATCACTGATTGGCTCACTCCGCGCATCTTCGACTTTCGTATCGCCAATTTGATGTTCCCCGAGCGTTGAAAACCTCTTACTGTACCAGGGAATGTCCAGACCAGTGGCGTCGGCAGCTGGATTGGCCCGGCTAGCGAAAATTTCCTTTTTGGGAACAGCCAAAAAAAAACCGCGTGATCTCATTAGATTCGAAATCAGCTGTAAGATGATGGCTGATGATCGGCTATGACAAGCGCGCCGATAATCGCATGCAGGAAGCGTCGCACTATGATGATGCGGTTGATGTATATCTGGAGAAAGTTTCAGGTTGCGCATCCATCTATCCTACGGGCTGAATCGGTTTCGCACACCTTTGGACCATCTCGATAGTTCAGCTGCCCGAAACCTTTCGAGACTCGTATCGACATCAGACAAGTTGTAAAAGATCCGGTCTTCTGAGAAGAAAGATTGCTCACAGAGCAAAGAATTAATGGAAATAACTTGAGTTCAAATACTGGAAATCCCAATATATTCCAGCTAATAATCTAGTCACCGAGCAGTCTTACGTTGAGCGCGAAGCTTCAAGGCAGCAAGATTGAGATAAATCATCAACTTGCGACTGCGAACCTAGTTCACAACGCAAGCGGAATGCGTTACGTTGTGGCTAGTCGTGATAAGGTAGGCTCATGAAACATGGCAGGGGAGGCCTATGTACATAGCCCATCAACCCGTGATGATCCCGCGTGATCCTCCATGATCCGTCCCTGGCAACCGGCCCGTTGTGTTACGTATCACAAATTTGAGAGGCGCGTCGACATCGCGCTCCTCCTTTTCTGTTGCGCACGCATGGCTCCTGGCAACTCTGCAGACTCCAGTGCAAGAAAACCTAAAGGTGCCCATGGGGGTGCGCGCAAAGGTGCTGGAAGACCTCGTACAGTGATTACCAAAGCACAAACTCTTCGTGCTGCATCGCTGCCACAACGTCGACTTCCTCCGTCTCTGCCGCAACATCAAGCCTCTGCATCTACTAGCTCAGGCCAACCCCCAGCATTTTTCCGCCCTTATAATACCCACCGTCCCGTTCCTCTCGGCACCGGGAGACCCTCATTCTGGTCTGCCGTCGGCACCTCGCGTGCTGAGGCAGCATCTCACAATGAAATATCCTCGTCTTCTGCTACACACGGTATTTCATTGTGTCTTCATCCTTGGTCGCTTGTAACAATTTATGAAAAGCAGAAAGGAACACACCCTTTTCACAACAGATCTCCTCGGACGAGCTCAACAAGCTCAACGAAAATCTCACATTTATAGAAGAAAACGATGAGCACGCTGACATAGCTGCTGGAGATCGGGTAATTGACGAGAGCCTCGTCGATGTGGTTTTAGATAACGCGGGGACCGATGCCGATGCAGCAGAAGCTGACACCCGGGCGTCCGAGGCTGGCGAGGCTTCAGTGCTTTCAAAGCAGCTGTATTCCGTGAAGGAGAGATTGCGCTGTGAGATGGAGGCTAACGATGGACGTCCTCTTTGCTATGTACGGGGTGATTTTTATGATAGGCCCCCCCATCCCGTATTCGCGCTCCAACGCAGCAAGGATGATGCTGGACTTGATCCGACGGAGCTCTATTCACGCGAAATATTTGTGTGGTTGCCGCATCTTCTCCCAGGTTGCCCCGAGAAGCTCAAGTGTACGTGCGGGAAGCCTCTGTCACGGAAAGGTATGTGATACATATTTGTTTCGTGAATTTAATATAAATCTTCCAGGCTTCAATAATAATCCCATTGCACGGCGTGTTCGCTCTATGCCATCAGATTTTTTCCTCCTCACAAACCGATTTATTTGTGACGGTCGACGGAACAACTCATCCGGATGCAATGCAAACCACCAGGGAACCGATCTGCATATTATTGCACAACTCCCGCGGTTTGTACAAGAATCATTTCCAGGTATTTCTATTTCACTATCCTGACATGGTAAATCACTTAGTTGCTTTTAGCTTATATATCAGCACGAGGTGCTATTTCAAAGCTGATGATGTGGCAAATGTCCAACATGTTTGCAACACGATTTGGCCCAGCACCATTTTCTGAACTCGTTTCGGAGATTCAGCATCGTTCGCATGCAGACGGCGAGTTAATGTACCTTGCAGCCGCAGATTTCTACGGCCAGAGCGGAGTTAAGCCATTCT
Source organism: Mycena galericulata (assembly GCA_029289565.1). Taxonomy (NCBI): domain Eukaryota; kingdom Fungi; phylum Basidiomycota; class Agaricomycetes; order Agaricales; family Mycenaceae; genus Mycena; species Mycena galericulata. Next base: position 174,416 of record JARKIA010000268.1, on the reverse strand, counting down.
CGGCATTTGACGATCCTAACGGATATGCTGGATCCCCACCCTCAGTCCCGTACACCAAATCACTCTTCACAGACTATACTACTGCGCATCGCATTTTTGTCGAGCGGGACACGGCCACGAGACCGCTAGGTGTGGCCTGCTCGGACCATACATTTGACGTGAGTTTCTATTTTGCACTTCTTCTCTTTTGTCTAACTTTAATTTTTGCTTAGTTCCTGAAGCACATGGGAGGCTTGAAAGGCGAACGAATTTTTACCGCGGCCTATACTGTAGTGAACGAATTTGAGGAGGTTCGGGCCCACTCCTTGACTCAAACCAAGTCTTTGGAATTTGTGAAAGACATGTTCGAGGGAATTCAGGAAGGGCTGAAGAATTCAAACAATCCACCTACTCAAATTCTGTATACAGATTCACCCCAATGTGAGTAGCTGTTTCGCTTTTCTGTCTTACATAATTTGATCGCTCTTCAGCTGAGCGTTCCTTCCACGAGTCTATTACTAGCTCGTTGGTGAAGGATGTCCAGCCCACTACAGAGTGGACAGACCTTCCTCGCTTCGTGTGTACTCCCGGCATCCCCACCATTTTTCTCTCAGATTCAATGGAAATTGAAGGCGCTGCAAGTGATATTCTCCAAAATGTCAATGCGCAGAGTTCATCTTCTCAGCTTTCCCTTGTCGCCCTCTCCATCAAGACACAACAAAGCCCTGGTGAACTACCTCGTCTCCAGATCATCCAACTCCGAACCAATGATAAAATTGTTGTCTTTGAGGTGGGCTCGAGACATGCATTCGAACATTTGCTAAGTCTTTTCTAGGTTTCGGCTCTCACTTCTCGTAGCGACATTCTGCCTTCACTGCGAGCCATTCTCACGAATCCGGCGATTATCAAGATTGGTCATTCAATCCGACAAACCCTCCAAACTATCTCAAATGCATTCTCTCTTCCGGAGATCGACAAACTCACCAAGTCGAAAAATGCACCCATTATTGATTTGGGTAAATATGCAAAGTTGAAGGCAGTCGTCGAGGAGCCATCACTTGCGCTTCATGCCCTTGCCGGTGTTGTTCTCCGCAAGTCTTTCTCGCATCCCTATTTTTCCTCCTATCCCTGGTCATTTACTGCCTTGGAGCGGAACGAGCAACTGTTCCGCGAGATTGACTGTCAATGGCAGATTTATGCTGCTTTGAGTCTTCTCGGCTCTCTTGGCTTGCCGCTCCAGCCAGCACAGGTAGTGACTCATGGTCAGCTCGTAACTCTCGTTCACGGTTGCAAGCCTGTTGCCGAGGGTTCAATCGTTGGCCATCATATCGGCTTCCTTGATGCAATTATGGATGATCAGGGCCACACAAAGAGAATAAATGTATCTGCCTCACGTTCTCTCATTGTGATCTCGAAGGTGAGCTCCCTGTTCTTCTTTTTATCGAATTGTCAACTTGATTAAACAAGGTTCTCGTTCCCGGTGCCATCCATTCGTTGCACAAACAAACGATTGAATGGATTGTTTCTCACGGGGCAGAAGCCGTTGTAACGACTTCGCAGCTTCGGACCCGCTGTGAAAATGCCCCCATTCCTTCCGGTACACTCAACCGAGCATTTGCTGTTCCGGCACCGCTGGATCCCACCCCTGATCACGGGGAATTTTCCGTTTCTATTTCCCCTGATCCTATTCCATTTGAGCACTGGACAGAGGACCAGAGCGTAGATTTTGAGGATGATAGCTCCGAGGACGACGACGATGAAGACTTTGATTTTGATTTTGAAGGGGCTGATGAACATAGCTGGATGCCGTTCGAGGACCACCAAGTAAGCATTCATTTGTTATCCTGTTTCTCCTCTTTTCTCCTCATGATCCATTATTTTAGGATCCGGACGAGATGCAGGGGATGGAAGGCGATTCATTTAACCCCTTCAATCCCGATGTCAATGAGGTATGTAGTATAGTATCTCTTTTAGACCACAATTTACGATTTTATCGTCAGGACACTCCGGCAGATGTTCTTATGGACGGAATACAACAAACTTTTTCCGTCCTCAACCAGCCCGAGAAGTTTTCGACCCGGGTTCTCGATGATGCCTTTCATTATATGGATAGGCTCCTCCGGCTTTTATCCAAAAAGCACTCTGCTTTCAAGGCTTTCGCACACGACTTTAGCGAGGCCATCTTCATCCGGGATAGATCCGATGAGCTCGCTGTCCGCGCTGTGCTCGAGAAGCATGGGGTAAGCTGGGAGTATGCCAAGCGGGCAAAAGCCTCGGCTCTTAATCGCCGAATCCGTCGCTCTATACCCGGCCGCACTGTTCTTTTGAACAGACTGGAAACATTGTTCACAGCCTACGAGGGCATCCAGTGTTCAACAAAGAAGGGTCGCGGCTCCTTCTTCTCGGATGAAGCCAAAGAGATGGTTGTGCATCTCCTCGACACGGTGCGGAAGGGTTATCTGTCGGACCCACCAGGGATACCCCTCTACTATCTAATGGGGAAGGATCGAGACGGGCTGAACATATACCGCACCATTCGAGGAACCAACTCCATTGAGGGCGGTTTTCATATGGTCGTCCGGCGAATTTTTGGCTCATTGCGAGCTTCCCCCGAGTTGGCAGAGTGTTTGCTAATCAATTGGATACTGCGCCGGAATAGAACGGTGTGTGCACTCACTATTCTTTCTCGCATTTTCTCACACAAAACCAGGTTGGTTTTCATAATCGCACCGGGAAAAAATTCCGAGGACATCATGCAATCTGGCTCAGGGACGAAATAGTCGAACTCGCTGTTGCGGTTGGTGTCAAGCCATCTTTTCCTCTTCCTCGTGTTCTTTCCACTCGCATCGCCACATCCGAAACGATTGGAATTCTTCCCATATCAAAATCTCTCGCTGAAAAATACAGAATCACAACACTTCCCCGCCCCCGTATCACCGGTGTACCTCACCACCGTGATACTCCGGTCCACACCATGACCCGTCTTAGCACTAAACCGACAAACCAGTACCGGTACCTTCAATTGCGTCAGCTTGTTCTTTGTGCGGTCGTTCCAGTCCACACCCATATGGAGTATATCACGTTCAAGGCCAACATTAACCACCAGAAATTCAGAAAAAGCGGCCGCACTTATCCTCCTCACGAACATTACAAAAACATCGACTTTACCAAGTTTGCCCAATCTTGGAACGAACTTGTCGACAGCCAGCCTCGCGCAGTCACGGACTCTAATCAACGTCTCTATTACAAACTTCCCCAGCAACTCGAAGCACATCATAAGAAGACTATTCTCTGGACTTCGGAGCGCTCCACACTTGCTAACGGCAGTAATTTTTCTGCACGCAAACCGCTCCTCGACATTCTCAACTCCTCAGATAATTATTGCGACGTTCTCCCCGCAATTCCTCTTCCTGAGGCAACACCGGATGGAGAGCTGGATCTCTCCATTGCGGGTTAGTACTAATTTTTTCTTATTCAAACATTCACTCAACCGTTCTATTCGCAGGCTCCAACGATCCAAGCTCATTCAATCCAATGGCTGGACAGCCGGTTCAGAATGAGCACTGCGATGCGGAGTTCACGGATGATGCCGAGGCGTCCGGCAGTTCTTTGCCTACAACCCAAAATGACTCCCAGCCAGTGGTGATAGCCCGTTCCCAGTCCACCCATCCCGGTTCCCAGTCCATGCAACCTGCACCACCAGTGCAATCACTTTTGCCGGGTGCTTCTAAGCCAGCGCCCACGGCATCTGGCAGAAATCCGAAGCGCTGTGCCACATGCGCTAAGGCCCTTTGCAGCAGACGGCCCGACTGCCCAGGTAAGGGTGGACATAAATTTTGTAGCTGCGGCCATCCACCACTGGGAAAGGGAGAAAAGGTTTGTATAACTGAGGAACAGATTCTTGCGCGCTTGGCTCAGCTGGCCAAAGGCTGATTTTTGTCAAACTTGCCCGTTAAAATTCATGTTGCATGCAGATTGATAGAGTCAGAGAGAGTAGATGTATGTTCTAGAATATATCCGGATGTTTTTGTGGCAGAATTCGACTCTAACTCCTAGCTTCAGTAAATACCCGAATTTATTTATTTATTCTAGACCCGATGGGGGGTTCCACTTTAATTACATTGAAGCCAGGCATATTAATGTACACTACATTGACCATATGTAGACCTTGAAATCTAGAGCTCCCAGTGCCGTATGCCCACGAATGGGACCGATTTACTTCCGAATTGGGCATTTGTACGTTCGTACCATGGTGATTTTCTATGTTCATGTCGCTGTGGCCGTGATGTTAATAAGATCGTATGGTACCACAGCATGCGAGCGAGCTACGGCTTCCACCTTTTTCCCATGGCCCTGTGCATACTTGTGTGTACAGTGAGAATACCACTCCATGCAGCTAGTAGTGCCGCATTGACACAATGGCGTGTGTGCCATTTAATTCGTGCCCGCGGCATCGGAGTGGTCACACAGTAGGCGTGCGAGGTCTTCGCGTATAGTTTCCACAGTGCTTGAACGGCGAGAGTACACTGGCAAGCTGTACACTCAGCGCGGGGCACGAATTCGCACACCGCGGTGAGAATACAGCTTTGGAGGCATCTTGCAAGATGGTCGAGGGTAGTTGGATGTACATTCACACTCCTAGCTCTAAAATATGTTAGCGCAAGCCAGGAAAACGAAACTCACGACTTGTCCAAGGCCCCGAAAAGATTCTGCATCAGCATTACTTCGAAACGAAATGCGGGAAACACACCTTTCACGACAAATCTTGTTGAGTCAATGAGCCCAAATATGCATGTTTTGCATTGTGCTAGGCCGCCGAGATCGAGGACGCGCCACGCACGCGTCGGAAGAGCGCAGAATGGGACGGTAGACCGAGAGGTGTGGCACGGGCTGGGTTCGAGGGGCTGAACCGACATGGCACCATGACACATGTGCACAAGAGGAGACAGAAGAGGGCAGGATAAAGAGAGAGAAGCCAGCGAGGGACAGAGGTATCGACGGCGAGGTATTGACAGCGTTGCCCAAAAACGTCAGCCACGGATTTTGCCGGAGCACGTGTGAGATTTCTTTTGAATCTCATTGGCTGGTCCTATGTTCCTTCGGCCGACAGTTTCGGCCGCGGGACTTAAGACATGAAATCATAGATCTGATGGCACGGACATAGTATTCAAGATAATCAAGTACTCGCGGACGTTTTGTGGCCCGGTACAGGCAATTTTGAGGAGAGATAAATTGTATGCATGACGTCTGTATACTAGATAGTCTCCCTCTTTTCTCTCTTTTTTCTCTCCCTCTGCAACTTGAATAAACTTGAATTCCCCCTTTTCTCCCCGGACATAGTACATGAGCCATAAGGTAGGCGCCAGTCACTCACCGCAAACGGTCACGTGGAATGTAACGCGTGACGCGTGACGGCAAAAATATTGAGACCTTGAACAATATAGGCTCCAAATCGTTAGATTCGACGTTTCCTGAGGTCCAAAAAAATCGGAGTTTTTTTGGGACATGTACCATCAGGTATTGAATTTGAACCAACAGTCTGGGGAAGGTAGAATATGAAAGACTACATTTGGTTAACTCACTGCGAGACTGCCGACTCGTTCGGCTTGGTGTTTAATACATAGATTACTATATATGGACCGTGAGAACCTTATGTCAGTGGCAAATATTCTACACCCAAAAACCCAAACCGCGTCCATTCGATGAAATAACTCTTTCTGCATTCAAAGAAAATGGGTTATAAAAATGGTATACTGCTCCACATACAGGCCATATTTTAAGAACCTGAAACCAGGGATGTCTCGGGAGGACCCAAATGCTTCATTTCTAGGTTTTACTTTTTGTCCAAATGTTTTGTGGCCAGAGCCTTATCGTTGTCACACTTTGATCACGTGAGCGTTTGCGGTGAGTGACTGGCGCCTACCTTATGAGGTCGCAATGAGCGTATAGCGTCACTTAGTTCACACACAATTCAAAGGGACAGTTGTCTTAGTGACGCTAATGCAGGATGCAGCAGATAAGTGGGTAGTAAGGGTAATTCTCATTTGCAGGCGGAGAGGCTTCAATTTATACACAGAGACTATCTAGAATATTCTCAAAGGCTCCACCGGGCACAGGTACAACTGACTCACATTGACTGCACAGCAGGCTGTGCCCGAGCGATGCCCGAGTTGAGGCCGAGGCATGCCCGAGGTACCCGAACTGCAACCAAATCACGAGACCGAGGGTGCTTGGAGGATATTGACCCGAAAATGCTAATATCCATCACACAAATAAATCTCTCGGCAAGTTCACGGAATCCGCTAACTCTCTCCCTCGCGCTGTCCTGTTCCTGCGACCTGCCTCACGTATCATCTTCCAACTTCTTTCATTTTCACCCACTACTATCAGGCGCTTTCCCATTATCTCCTGCGACAGCTCTTGATGTTGCTCCTTCCTACTCACCCGTTACTATTTCTCCTCAGTTACCCAATCCTCCAAAGCTTTGCGACCGTTCAAGTTGGCAATATCCAAAGTCCCAATAAAACCATCCTCATCAAGAGTGCACCACTCTGCGGGACATCGTCGGAAATACTGCTGTCCAGTTCAGTTCAGTTACGCGATGTTCGGCCTTATCACGCACACTTTTCTGTGGCGCGGGGATAATCTAGGGCAGCAGCTGGCGGAACCCATGCGCAAAGGGAGAAAAATTCCGTATCGCGTAGGAGTAGCGTGATAAGTCCGGAGAGCGGACGATCTATACCAACAGGGAGGTAAAAATCAAACGATATCCTCATCCGACGTTCCCCCTGAGAGATCCCGGACTGACTTGGCAAATTGACTTGCGCTGCCAGCGGAGTTTGAAATTGGGTGGGTTGACTTGCGTGACTTGTGCTTGCGCTCGCTTACACCAATTCTTCCACTCAACTTCAGTGCCCAAAATATCCTCCGCATAAGTATCACCAGCAGCATGCGCTGCTAAGGGAGGGTCCTCACCGACGGCCTCGGCAGCCCGCGGCAATGATGGATGGCATCATATATCGTCGTCGTCGCCGTTTCTTATGCTCAATGCTCTGAAACAATCACACATTTCAGAGACATGCATTTCGATTTAATTTGGTACTGAGCACAGATCTACACCGTCGAACTACCTGCAAGTTGTTAAATGTTTGCAATTGCTTCGGTTCTTCGGTCTTGGGTCTCAGCGCTCGTTGTTTCAAGTTTTTGGCGTTCCCGTGAGATTCCCTTCCCGGATTGGATCCTTCCATGGAACTGTTCTCCTTCTTCATTCGTATTGTTGGTTTCTCCTCTGTTGAATCCTCCTCATTTCCCCTTTTGGCATTACTGCCGTTGGCGGCAACATGTCTAACAAAATGGGCTCTCCTGTAATTTGCTAGCATTTACCGGGAATAAATTGACTTGCACAAGTCACATTTGTGAACTTGTGCCTACATATGTTGACTTGCGTAAGCGGCATATTGACTTGTGCACCAGAAATACTCCCACAAGTCACTTTGCCCACGCAACATGCGCAGGCAAGTCATTTCTTCGACATGAAACACCCAAACCCGCGCGAAAAAATTGCGACACCTCATAAATTAATCCTTCCCTGAAGTGCTTAGGTACACATGTTGTTCATTTTGTGATCAATACAAGAGTCGCATTGGCTGGTGAAAATGTCAGTGAGTAACACATGGAAAATTCGGCTTGACCCACACAGAGCTATATATGAGGACCTCATGAGCCCCCGAGGATCTCCGGATGTAACAGGACATCGGGAATGTGCCCAAGTCGGGGCCGACATTTGTGCGGGGGTGGTCACGTGCACACGACAAATTGACTTGTGTCTACTATTGTTGAATTCCATGCCAGATCAGGATTTCAAACCATTCTTGGAGATGTATGATTATAACCGGGGTTGTATGAAGCCCAGGGGATGCACAAGTCAGCGATCGAGCCGCCTATTCCAAGTTGAATACCATTGTTATGTCAAATATATTGGCCGTGATGCAGAGAAAATGCCCAGACAGCCCCGCAAACTGGAGGATATAATATTCAAGTTATATAAGAGGCCCCTGTATGGTCAGAATTACTTCAGTGCGGCGGGAATGTGCTCAAGTCAATGGCGACAAACTGACTTGCGCAAGTCACAATTGTGACTTGCACGTAAGCATGTTGACTTGTGCGGGCGACAAATTGACTTGCGCACCCAAATCCACGCACAAGTCAATACAAGTCAATCCGCGCTGGCACAAGTCAATTTGGCAAGTCAGAAAGTGAACCCTCATTCCCCCTCAGGCCAGTCACCTGGTATATAAGGTTGGCAGTAACGCTGTGATACGGCAAAGAAGCATGCTTCTTCCTCTCGCTACAGTCGTCTGCTTGGCCTTTGTGAGCACTCTGGCGACACTTGCGAGTATCGATCTTCCGCCAGTCCGAATCTCCAACGACGATCCTCTCATATTTTTCCACGGCCGCTGGGACAATGCACCTGAGACGTGGTGGTATGTGCACATATGCTCATCGGATCGCATCTTCACACACGAGATATTAGGTCCGGCTCCGGGTTCAAGATCAACGTCCAAGATCTCTCGTCTCTGACTCTTAATCTTGGGCCTAATAATCCCCTCATTTCACTGGGCATATCCATTGACTACGCGCCCTTCTTCACATTCAACGCCACGCAAGGCGCGAATGCCATCCCGCTAACGTTCCGGACACAGAAATTCCCCGGGTCGACGACAGTTGTCCGGATTAATGCAGAGATGTACTTTGACAGCCAGTTGAATTTGGAGAGTATTGATTTGAATTCGGTGTGTTTCTCAATATAGTTTCTCCCCAGGTGTGTTAAGCCTTTTCACCTAGGGGGCGCGTTTGGTTCCGTATAAGCCATCGGAAATTGCATTCGAATTTATCGGCGACTCTTTCTCCACTGTGCGTGACTACATATTATCATCTGCCACTGGGTATTAATAGTAACCTTCATCAGGGTTATACAACGCCAGACGGCATCATCAACGCCTGGGATTTCCTCATTGGCGAGACATACAAAGCAGAAGAGTCTGTGGTAGCCCAGCCTGGTGCTGCACTGGTGGTAAGTCTGGGATTGCATCATGAAATACTCGGACATCATATTTACATGCAGGACATATATTCGTATGGCAACGTCCATGGGATGTCGTACCAATTCTTCCGGGTATGCCATCTCGAGAAGAGGTCGGCAATAAGCTAACTACGTATCAGACCGAGGACACGAGCTACTATTACGATCCCAACCACAACTACACGACGCCTTGGAATTTCCATCGAGACATCCCGGAACGTACTCACGTCATTGTTCATATAGGGTTCATATCCACATAATTCAGTCCCGCAGATTTTTGCTAATGAAATCCAGTGCCAACGATGCCGCCCAAAACGTATCCTCACAGCTCTTCCTCAATGTTCGGCCCTTTTACAATCTGAATTGGTTGTTCCTTTTCTGAAGATACACAGACCTACGTGGATTTCCTCTCCCACATCCGCGAACTTTACCCACACCAGCCGTTTTTCTTGTTCACGCCGGTGAGGCGCACCAATCTCGTATCATCCACTCTGAAACTAATGAAATGTAGTGGGGATGGCCGAGCCCCAATGGTCCCAACGCGTATTATTACCCAGGCGCTTATGAGGAAGTCCTCGAAACACGGTACGTCTCAGCGCTCATTTTAATCGTCTTCATTAATTGATTGATTTGCGTTATAGTCAAGCTCTTGGAGACTACAACACATTCCTTGTAAATACCACGGGATGGGTTACCTACGCCGACGTCTACCCGAAGCGAGTGCCTTGTTTCGACGCCTATTTCAGCTACTAATAAGTTTACCATAGCGACTTACACCCGAGCGTGGAGGGTCATACGAAGATCGCTGGACTGTTCCAGGCGTGGTTGGAAAATTGGGGGCTTCATCCGTTGAAGAATTGGTCGAATCCGTGATCAATTTGTATATTCCATCCGGTCAGATAATGAGATCCTCGAATATTTCATTCTGGGTCGACCTTCTGGCAACGAAATTTCCTGCCGTGTCTGGTCCTGCGTCGACCTCCACAAGAAAAAAAGTCCGCAATATTCATTTACTGCTCGCTGAGACCTTGCAGTATGGCCCTTTTAAGGTTGACGTGTCTAGTGAGGGAGACGCTGAATGAAAATTTTAATGCGGTAAGTGGGAGGCTATATAATAGCGGCATCTCCAGCAGAATTTGCTGTCTAGTATGCCAGTCTCGACTTTCGCGTTCCCTTCACACGTACACTCCACCCTAGCGATCCTGCGAGAAGGCCAAAGCGCTGGCGTCATTCCGAGATCTAACTGGGTGTTAATGAAGTTGCAGTGATGAGGTCGGTACCCAGATTTTGGCATTCAAAGATCGAGCAGGAAGGCGAGGCAGCATACTTAATTTTCTGGGTTTTGGGCAATCATTCACGCCAAATTCATTCTCAGTTTATCCACTAATAATAACTGGTTTTGTGAGTCCCGAAGAGGTTGAAATAAGGTATTCATGAGAGGCGGTACATAATTCGAACCACTGGTTTAATCTGCCGGAACGACTCGGGCCGCGTCACGGGACATAACGCGACACGCTACGGTGTACAAACAAAACCAATCAAAGTTCGCTCAGCCGTCTACATGTAACATAGTTCCCACAATCACGTATATCGCCAGGGATTTGGTATTATATATCCTGACTCCTTCATCATGTACAATAAATTTCTGTTCGTAAAACAAGTAAGGTCACGAGTCGGCGGCCGTGTGTGCCACTGTGCCCAACGGGCAGGAGTAAAGAGTGACCCGACGTGAGGCACACAGTAAATGAGTAAATGTCTCGCCAGAGATTTTTGGCGCGAAATGAAAGTTTCATTTCGAATGAAGATTTCACCACGTGCTGGAACCCCTAAGTAACTACGACTTAACCCCCTTTCCTCTCACCACGATGATTCCCCACCTCTGTACGGAGTTACTGCTCGCTATTGGAGATGAGGTTCGCCGACCACCCGGTCCACACCGCTTTTCATGAACGGATCCTCATAATGGACACAGATCTTTCCCGCCGACCAAATGGCTTTGCGAGCAGTTTGCAGAGACCTGAGATCCGCTATCGAGCCTCTCTTCTTCGCCTCCACGCCCATCATCATGGATCTGGGCCGAATATTTCACAATGTGTTGGAGACAAAGGAGGTGGCAACTGGCGCAGACTATGCGGGATGGTCGAAGTTTGGCCGAACGCTCGTCATTCGATCCCTTTCTGTGCACGTGCTTGGAGGGCCCGCCTCACAGCCAGCGTGGGTGGAGCACCATTTGCGTCATTTCTTAAAGTCGTTTCAGGATCTTCGTTCAGTGCAGTAAGCAAGCCGAGACTGCGTCCACTATCCTTTTCTAATCGAATTTCCGCAGCTGGACTTTAGTCGACAGTGACTTCACATGGGCACAGATTATCGTTGGCGACGTTTTGAAACCTGTTCATCTGGGCGACCTGCACATCGTCAATAAAACCTCGGATACCATTCCGTTTTCTGTCCTGGCCCCGCTCTCGAACGTACGCAACCTCTGCGTCGAAGGGACCATAGATCAAACATTTGTGATCTGGATGGAAAAGATTGTGAAGAAAAAGCACAATCTCGAAGGCCTGCGCCTTCCGTTCGCTTCAGAGGGCTACGCAGCCCTGTACAAGACCCTCCAGAAAACAGAAACCCATCTAAAGGGCTTGTCGGTTCGCCGTTCGGAAGATGCGCTCATCTCGTATCTCGCATCCTATTCGGGGCTCGAGGAGTTGCGTATTGATCATGCTCTCGACGATGATCAGGCAGACCTATTCCTCACCACGGCCCTTCCGCGGCACAAGGATTCTCTGGTTGTACTCATCTGCCCGGGATATATTGAGGGGAAATGGAGTTTTGGCCGCCACAACATCAAACTCATCTCCGAATTGCGCCATCTAGTTACGCTGGAAATGACGATCAACTCGAAGGAAATGGGGTTTGGGGCGGAATCGGGGGTTGATATAGTTGTGAGCCTATTCTTCTTCTATTCCGAAAAATCGACAGTTCACTGCCGTTCACATAGAGATCGTTCTTGGAGATGTCGACTTCAATGGTTGCGCTGCGCAATATCGCCATATTAGCCGCCATATCGCGCTCGAGTGGAGGGTGTGGGAACGCCATTGAACGCGGTATTGCAAGCACTCAAGAGCGAATCGATTCGGCTGTGGACAGATTTGCCGCAGCTTCAGCCGATCCTGCCATCCATGAGATGGCTGAGATTCACCATCTCCGCGTCAAAGCGTACGACCGCCCATCCATGTGGTTCCGCTTTTAATCCTGGGCCGAGAAACTGAGACGGGATCATCAGGTTATAAACAGGTATGGGACATGTTGAAGTTGGACAACGCCGAGAGTCCGTAGCCACAACCAGTCACAAATATTTGAACATCGAAAGTGTACCTTACTTTATTATCACTTCGACCCGTTGTGTATACTGGATGTGCACCCCGGGAATGGCTGGAAAGGGAAACAAATAGCCATAACAATGGCACCGTGTTGAAGTGATGCGCCTCGGCGAATGCAGTGCCGCGCGCCTGATGCATTGATCGGACCCCGTCCCGATCACGATTGTGCTTAGTCATCGGACGCGCCTTGTCTTTGACGTCGTTTGCCTTAGAACTCAGAACTCGCTGAGCGTCAACCCAAATCTCACTCTCACTCCCATATTTTCTGGCCACGCCTCGGGATGGCTCCTCGTTGGCTTAGGGAAATCAGTAATTCGGGCACAGATTTCAAATTTTCAATCAAGTCGGGCCTGCCCTACAGATGCAGAGGTGGGATCTCCGCTTTCCGCCTACCGAGATTACACCAACCGCATGCGAAGCCGCCTGAACATATGGGTCGGGATTTCTTCTTTTGGAGTGTTTCGTGAGTCTACTTTGAGTTAACGATTGTTGATTATCTCTAGGCATTTAATTTGGTCCCATCGACTTGGCCAATCACTGCGGCTTTAATTTCGGCCACTCTACAGTTAGAACACGATATGTAGTCCAGATGCCGTCGCCATGGATCATTGGATGGTAGGTATGTAGGGTGCTAACCGCGGTCGCGGCGCCGGCGGCTAAGTTCCACATGGATAAAGCCCGCTATTTGTCAAGCGATCCCTTCCTTCTTTCTCTGTCTCTCCTTCCCGCAGTTTTGCCTTTCCTTTCTTCTCTCCATCTTAAAGAACATTCCTTTTAATTTCCTCGACGGCACGACGATGCGCTTCAATCTTGCGTATATCCCAACGACTCTAATTCTATCGATTTTCATTCAGTGAGTTCTAACGCTCTGCCCCCTATATTCAAGATCTGATCCTACTAGTTTGTCGGCAGCATTCCCTTCGAACAACACCGAAACGAACCGCCGCGGTGCTTTCAGCAAAGGATCTCTCGATCCGGTTCCTCGTGGCCGCCCTAGTATCAGCTTCACAGCTCTGAGATTCGAATCCACGGGCACCTCCAATGTCACCTCCACTCCCAGCACTCTTCCGCCGGGCTCCCGACACGCCCATGCACATGCAGCCGGACAACACCTCACACCTCCGTTCACGCAGTCCGCCAGCACGACCACGATCGTCCTTGTGGCCCTCACTCTCCTCGCTGTCGTCCTAGGCCTCGCAAAATTCGTGCACAGCTACTGGACGACCCCTCGGCGCGCCCAGACCACAGCGCTCGATATCGAGCGGCGCCAGTGTGTGGAGCGCGAAGTCCTGCAGCAGCTGGCGCTCGGGCGCGAAGGATTGCTTTTTCCGCCGCCGCCACCGTATTTCCCGCGGCCACCGTCGTACGTGGAAGAGAACCCCGTCAAACCCGAAGCCGTCGGCGTGGCCAGTGAGTAACGGATGCACGACCTCGAGACCCTGCGATTGCTCGCGGGCTCCCAAATTTATGTCGATTCCACCGGTCAAGATGATCGCACTGAATCTTCGCGACCATGCACATTCTACGGTATAAATGCAGTCTCCCCCGCACGTTCAGGTCATACCAGAATTGCAAGGTTGCTACAGGACGCTCCGCGTAGGCTACGTAGTGCGATAGAATTAGTCGTCTATTCCGCGTTTATGTCCGACTGCTTGAATCCATTTATGCTCGGTCACCCGGAGACCTTCAACTGTGGAATTCGATCGCAACATTCCAAGCCGCCGCGGCGATAGAATAGGACAAACAGGACATTCTCGGTCTCACACGATCTCCGCTCAGCCGTTTCCCGTAGTTCTCGCTTGTCGCAATCAACGGAGGCTATGAGTGCCCGGAATCGAAAAAAATGTTGGTCTATGGAATTTTTGGAAACCGGCGGGATGCACATCTGCTTTTGGTGAAACCTGAGCGTGGGCTGGGCGTGTGAATGCCGTGCGCGATGACTGTGAAATGACTCACTCATCAAAGAAGACGAATGAGCCACGCGAATGCCGTTTGGCCCGTTGTGTGAATGTTGCGCAGACATGATTATCTGGGAGAGATATACGTAGTATCTGGTGGAAGCGGTTTCGAGGGCGAAGCTGGGATTCTCCTACCAACGATGCACGGTGGGATTTTAAACGTTGAATACGACAGCGTCCAGATAGGTCCAAGCTCTCTTCAAGTCGGGACGATCTCCCAGATTTCCTGATGGCCGATCCAGTTGACATGCCGGCTAAAGATGTAGTGATTGCTTGAGTGATTGGCGCTGATTGACGGTGCAACAAAGTAAGTTAGTAACACTATTTACGGCGATGGCGGCGACATCCACTGTACTCTCTGCACTCAGAAGTCTTGCAGGCGCGAGCGAATTAGACTCTTCCGACCTATATTCAACCTAACCGTCCGAGTCCTCCAGATCCTGGAAATACAATTGTTTTCAACCTTCGATTTTCGTGCCGGGAGGATACCATTCAGAGCTCCACCAGGGATTCGTACCAAACTTGCGTTGATTCTACGTAATTGCATTTCTGAGCGGGACCGGCCGTATTCTACCTCCCGGCACATGGATGGCCCCGTCCCCATGGAATTCCTACCTTCATACTAAATGTGATGTAGTTCACTCCCGTCTCCGTATTCTCCCCAAAGCTCTTGGATGCTCCTCAGTCATGGGCTGGATAATTCGCTGTATCCCGCCCACACTGTACCTGAATTCCCCTGCATTTCTAGGGATTATCGCGTTCTTCATTCAGTGAGTTCACTTCCCCGGCTTTTGAAGGTCCGCATTCATCGTCCAACGCCAGATTTTCAGCAGCAATGCCATCTCCCGCTGAATATAGGAATGGTTGGTCCGGAGAATGCGCATATGGACCTGTGGATCTCATCCCGCGGCCGCGCCCTCCGACTCCGAGCGGTTCATACTCAATTGACCCGTCAAATGGGTCCTTTAATAACACCTCGACCATGAGTTGCCTGCACATGCGAATATACCCCCAGAACCAAGACCCGCCTTCCATGACGCCCGCCATCATAGCGACGATCGTCGTCCTCTCTCTCTTTCTCCTTGCCGTCATCCTCGGCGTCACAAAGTTCCTGCACAGCTACTTCACCACACCTCGCCATGATCAAGACGTGGCCCTTCAACTAGAGCGCGAGGGCGTGCAGCTTGAAATGCTATACTTTGAGCTCTCCCTCGCGCTGCGCAACGAAGAGCCCCTGTTTTCCCCGGCACCGCCGTATTATCCGGGACCACCGGCGTATGTACCTGGAAGTGATCCCAACGTAGACTCTTCCCAGCCGCATATCCTATCCCTCGCATTTCCGGAGCTACAAACTGAGCCCCGACAAGAGAGGGAGATCAAGGTCGCGGAGGGAGGCGGGGCTCATGATGGTGAGTGAGCAACTCAACGAGCTGTCTGTTCGTTTGTTAATTATCGTCCATGAGATGACTATCGTTCACTCTTTCCTCAAGTATCGATATACAGTACAGTTAGGAGCATAATTTTCCACCCGTAGAGTCGCCACAAATGTTGCGGCCGCCCGGCGCACACGATTGAAATAGGATACGTCTCAATTATCAACTTCGGGCCAAGGACGCGGGTGGTGTATTTATCATTTAGGGTCTGATACGGCGTGCCGTCTTGAATATCAGGCGGAGCAACTCCGAGCAAGAACCAGAGTTCAGGCGATGGCTTTCGCGACCTCAGACTTATTGAGAAAATAGACTTTTAAAGTATGAGTTAGAAAGTTGTCTGAATTACGCAGGAAAAGAAGTCATTGGTAACATTTCTTGCTCTCGGAGACGCCACTCCCCCCGGCAATGTGGATGCAAAACCCGGCGAGTTGTATCCGGCAACTTCCGCCGAGGCTGATGCCAACCAGGTATTCGGTGACGCGTTAAACTCGCCAGCGGCGATAATGAAGGCGGAGTCATCTGCTTGGCACTCCACTTAAATTCGTCTCAGTGAAGTTCAGATAAGTATACAACTGTCCTAAGATGAATATGTGTCAGGGAGCGCGAACGGCGTGTGGAGCGGTGGTCCGGAGAAATGTGAAAGTTTGGGAATTGAGATTCACGGCATCACCTGCTTTCGGTCAGCGGCGGCATCGGCGGCACTCGATCGGAGCTTGAAGTGAAAGTGACGGTCACGGTGACGCAAACGGCGCAGCGCGCTCCCTCTTTCTCTCTACCACGCCCGTCGCGCACCTCCCAACCATGATTCCATGCCCGTCGCTCACGCACGATAACAACAAATGCCCCTTTTGCTGGACGCACCTTAGCATCCGCCTTTGCGAGAAAATTGGCCTGAACCATAAGAAGTGTTTCCTCCTCGTGCGTACCCCGCTGTTGGAGTACTCGCCCAAGCTAATATGCTCCCAAGTGCGTAAATAACGACCTGCATCCCGGCCAGAAGCCCTACTGGCACTTTTGGAGCCGCCACGACAGTGACATGCGACGGTTGACAGAGGATAATGTCATTTTTCAGGCATGCAGCAAGTCTGAGAAATTGGAGGACCTGTTGCAGCCCAAGCTGCTCGAGGATCGGGTGCGTCTGAAGCGCCGCAAAGACTGGCATGGTGCGTGAAAAGAAGCAATCTTCATTGACGTACTACAAGTTTATACAAGTTTATAGTAGAGGGCGATGGCGACTCCATGTCGTGGGCCTGCGCTCGAATCCTCGACTTTGTTGATGATGTCTAGGGATGTGCAAAAGACGGTGGAGGAGAGTGTACGGCGCTGACATCATCCCGCGGATATTTCCGAGACTCACTAAAATTCAAGGTCCGCTATACTTCGGGTTTCTCCGTAACCCCTTGCCGCCGCTGCCGCCGTGACGGCGCCGTCCCGATCACGCCGCCATTCCCATTTCCCAAATGCTCTCGGAGAAATTAGGGTACCTTCAAAATATCGTGTTGCCGCCCAGTCGTTTCAGGGATCTGACCGGACGGATGCAAGGTATATGAAACGGACGGCGGAGAGTTTCATTCATTATACGCGCGAACAGGATAACTGAAAAACCATAACGGATAGGACCCTTTTCCCAACTAAAACCCTTTTGGTTAATCTAGCGACATTATAATGTGAGAAATCGTGGTCAGAATGGAATGATATCTGGCAATAGAACGCACAGTTTTAAGCGATCGTCATATTCCTTGCAAGCTCCAATGTAGCCCATGGGGCAAGACCGAACCGCTCTGGCAAATTGTACCAAAATCGATCCAACGCAGCGGCATGATGGGCCTTCATGAACGCCACACACGTTTCGCAAACATCCAGAGTTCTCCAATCGTTGTCAGACCACAGATTGAGGGGCAGCATCAGATTGTATGATCTCCGCGCCTCGACCTCCTGGAGAGCCAAGTATCTAGCGGTATGGCAGTCTCCTCTCTCCTCGCATCCAGAGATTTCATCGTCAGTCCAAAGGAATGCGACGATGTCCACTGTGGCTGAGGTTCGGAGTTCCAGGGACTGCTCCAGACATTTTAATTGATCGTTGTCGTCCAACTGGACATGCACGCCGTTGTGATCGACGCCGCGCAAGAGATCCACAGTCCTTAGCTTTTCGCACGCCTTGTACATGGCAAAAGGGAGGATCCAGTCAATCCCCATATCGCGAGCGAGGAGAATAATCGGAATCCATGTGGAATCTTGTACATCCCAGGACGAGGAAATGGGCCCATGGGGGCGCTCCGTTGGACACGCAGACGAGAGATGGATAAGGGACCTCTTGTAGAGCTCCCCGACCTGGTACTTGGCGCTCAGTCTGAGGACGCTGAAGATGGTGTCGAAATCTGTCCTCTCTGGGTACGGTGCGAAGAATCTAGGAGAAGAGAAAGTGGACGCATCAGAAGTTTGTCACGAATTCTCGTGCATGCAAACTCACTCATAACGGAAAAGTGCTTTGAGGAACACAGCCAAGTCCTTGGGAGTATCGGACAGATGGACAACGGAGACACCGTCCATGAGATCTGCATCTGCTGGCTGGGGAAAGCTCAGCATGTCGCGAAATACGGGAGAACGGTCTCCTAGAAAGCCTCCATAGACGCGAAAGCACACATTCGCAGCCTGAAGTATGAGATTTCCGTCAGGAAAGTCGATATCGGTAGAATACGCTGTGGCCGTGTCGGCGGGGTGCGAGTCCATGCTACTTCAACAGAGTGTGACTAAGCTAATGAGCTGGGTAGATCGGTGTGGACTGGGCAGCAAGGGATGTAAAACGCACCTACTACGGCCAGCAACGTGTTGAGCCGCGAGTGATGGAAGAGAAAGGGCTTTGCCACTGCGACTGTGCGACGATTCGGAAGAGCGAAGACTCACACCCGGAGGTACCATGTGGTTATGTCAGTCGGAGGTCCTTATCTTAATCTTATCTTATCGGCATAATGAGTTCCGTCAAAAGTTAACTCTCTCAATGCGAGTGCCCTTTGTCGAGGATGAATTCGCCGGTCGTGGCTCCAGAAATTTTATGCAATTGGACGAAGAATCGGCGATCTTACTCTACTAATAGTACTACGAGAAGAGGGTTGATTAGTCCCACTGTGATGGACAGGACTGACGTGGCAGCTGTCCAACGTGTCAAGATAACGGAGGAAGACGCGAGAAGCCTTCGGGTCCTTTGTGTGTCACTGCGTGTCTAGAGCAACCACGTCGGACTCGGGCGGCCGAACTTGGGCCGAACGGTCCCGGTGATGAACTGTTAAATGCCCTTCTGTTCTTTCTTTTCCCCTTTTCCCAGCAAGTCAACATGAAATGAAAGTGCCGTTGCATTGTAAGTATATAATCTGGGCGACAATGCAAGAGGCACATCTCACCCAAAATGTTTATTGACATTTTGTTACGGAGAGATGATAGTACCTCGGCTAGCAGTGCCGACAGGAATTGATGCCCCGCCGTGTTCCGCTCACTATCATAGTGATTATTCTAATATCCAATTTATTGGACCTCGGTCAACTTGAAACCTCGGTGCGCTCTCTGATGTCCTCAAATCAACCTCAAATCCTCTGCCCAGTCTTCTCTGCGGCAGCTTAGAATTACAGGTTCAGCAATAGATTTTTGATGGTTCACAATTCCTTGGAGTGACAGTGCATAATGAGGTGAACAGGACGAGAAAACCGCCATATCACATTGGTGAAAAATTACGAAGTTTCAGAGTGTATTAGGACATCTCACCAATTTCCCATAAGCTCAGTGAAAGCCAAAGAGGACGAAGCCCTCTTTTGATCACTGACTTTGATGGACCGGGGATTCTTCTCCTTTTTTTCCCCTGACTCTTTCGGTTAGTTTTAGGTGAAAAGCATAGTAAACAATCCCGAGAAAAAGACTGGAGCCATAGAAAGCAAGGGGACACAGAACTATGAAATCTTTAATGCCGACGGCATCAGCAGCAGAGATCGGCAACGCTTCGGGGTTGCTGAATAGCGGCAACCCCCGTGCCAAAACTATTGGCTTAACCAAGGGGAAAATTCTAATCAACCGACTGAAACAGCCCTCCGAGTCATTAAAAGTAGCGGAATTACAAGAAGAAGTGCTTAGCCACAGCTTCCAGACCGAAACCGCCAGCGGAACTGTCATACTGGCAGGAGTCTCTTCTATTACGCGCCATCACAGTAGGACTAATCAACCCCATCCTCTAGTACTATTGTGCAATGGTAACGTGAGACAATCTAGCGGATCAATCCGTTGGAGGTCCGAAAGATTGCCGAAGGTGCTCCTCTTGCGACTTCAAGCTCTCTGGGACAGCAAGCGCAAGCGTCCTTCAAGAATCAGGGTAACCGCCAGATGCACAGTCTACGTCAAGTTTGCTCCCAAGCTGCGCGCTATAAACGTGAATATTGGTCTACTTATCCTCGATGTCAAAACGTAAATGGGCGCTCAGGCTCTTCTGGCGCCCAAGATGCAGCATTTTTCGTCGTGGCGACACCACCAAACTGTTTCTTTCATGCGGGACCACCTCTCGATCCCACCGTTCGGTCAATCTCCCTGCGCTTCTGTGTTCCCATGCTCCGGCACCAGCATACTTCCCCACTACACTGATTCAGCTTGTCCGCCGAGCTCGTGCGCTCGGAGGAGACTCCAGGCTTAGCTCTAAACTCGCCAGATCACTGTCAGAGGTCGATCGCATGGCGCTCAAAGCATATTACCACGAATGCTCGATTTTTATACTGGCTGTTTCACAAGTCTGCGGCGCGCGATGGCACGATATCGTGTTGTAGACTTCTACATTGTGGGACAAGGTCGATTGTGGGACGCTCCCGTTGGCACTCGGATTGAAAAGATTATCCGACTGCTAGTGCGTGTCTTGGAATGCGGTGGAAACTCCCTTCTCGCTATCGCCATTCTTGCCCTGGTCCCACACAGACTTTCTTGTATTCGCTGCCGCGCAACTCCCTCCACAATGGCCTGCAAACTCTCCAATTGCGTCACGTCGCCATCTCGGTGGGCGAGCTTCTCATTGACCATCTATTCTGCTGTCCCGGAGCGATTGGAAATCTGGGATCAACCCCCGGAGCGACCCCGGTGAGCCGCATGCCGAGTACCACGGTTTTCTTGGCCAGACTTTCGCAGGCAAGCCGTGTACATATCACCGTCGAGGGATAGGCCTGGATAGGCGTATCAGCCCGTCGCATCAACGGAGGCGTTCAACTTCCGATATCGCCTCGCATGAAGTGCCGAGACGGTCGAAATTGCCCGGGTGACGATATTCTATCTTCTAGTTTTATCCAAACTTCTATTGATGTGGTATCTAGTGCGGAGACTACTCGCCGTCTACTCTATCTAAATGGCCGTAGCATCGCCACGAGTTGCCTTCTGATCTGGGGGTGCTATGGGTTTGAATGTGCAGCAGCCACAGGTCCAAGTCTTTCTCGGCAAGGGTAATTTCCTAACTTTCCCGCAAAACATCATAATGTGGCTCAGAAAATGGCAGTATATATCGTATGTTCGATTGCCCATCTCTATCTCACGTAACTGACACGGTGGATGTTCCCGTCCCCATGACGTCCAGCATATTTAAAACCCGTATCATATCGATTCTCGGTCTCCTCCTTCTCCCCTCGTGGCGCTTCCCTTTTAACGTCTTCAACTTCATTTAATTGACCCCATTGGCTCACGATGTTCTTCGATCTGCTATTTATCTTGCCCGCTCTCTTCTTTTCCGTTCCGTGAGTTCCTCTACGTTCTGAAAAAATTGTGTTCAGAGTCTCTCTTGCAGGTGGTCAATAGCAGCCATGCCCTTTTGCGGTGCAGACACATCCAGTACAGCAGCCGTATCGTTCTGCGCTAGGACAGTCACGAGCTCAAGTTCGTCCCGAATGAATATCCAAATCGACCTTTCGACTTACTTTTAAATAGCACACCCGGGAGGCGGCGACCACCAAACGCATCCGTCCATGGAACCCGCTATCGTGGCAACTATCATCCTCGTCGGCTTCTTGTTCTTGGCTGTCCTTCTCGGCCTCCCTAAATTTGTGCAGAGTTGCTGCACGGAGCCCCTCCGCGAACGCGAGACAACCCTCGATTCTCAGCGCGTGCAGCGCGAAATTATGTCCAGTGAGCACGACCTGGCGCTCGGCTGTGATGGGCTATCATTCCCGCCCCCGCCACCGTATATGCCGCGGCCGCCGTTGTACGTGGAGGAGAGTCCTGCTAAAGATGACTTCTCTGAGTCAGCGGCGCTCAATGTTACACCCTCCTCTAGAGATCTACAGAGCGAGATGAGGGATGGGTACGCTGCGTGGGGAGCACCCCGAAGCCTGGCTGTTTAATGTAGTTGTTTACTTGCTAACCAGAGCTGAGTATTTCATTTCCTTGGGCGTCCCGACGTACAACACAGTATATGGTGAGGTGACAACTATGGCAAGGCCCGAGTCCCCGACTATCTTGCAAAAACAATTAAGCGATCGATGGCGCATGCAGAGCCCCTATCTCCTCTTTTCACCCACCATCTCTCATGCTTTTTGACCTCTGCCTAGATATTCTACTCATAATTTGCAGCAAGGTGAGTCGAACGCGCCCGGCTCATGTTCATCTGTTCAGCTTTGAGATCCATACTAGCTCTCCCCGGACGACCAACGAGCTTTGCGAGCAGTATCTCGAGGTCGAGTATTATACAAATGAATATGATAGTAGGATTGTAACGCGCGCGAGATCTGCGTAGGATTCCCACGCCAAGCTTATAGGATCAGGATGGGGACGTGCAACATTCGTAGGCTCAATGGGAGAGCAGCGATGTTCGTAGGATTGGCGTACCGAGTCGCATCAATGTGATGGTGACTGTCACAATATTTTTTTGCTTCCCGCCACCACCCCCGCACGTCGACGACTCTGTTCTGTGTGGGCTGTTCTGGGTAAGCTGCTCCCACATCCCCAACATTGACTTACCTGACACGGCAGCGCGTCAATGTCGAGGTATTTGGATGGGGACGACGCACGGGAAAATCCACTGCTACTACAGGCTTTGCAGCGCGAGGGGAGCGATGGCGGAGAGCACGGTAGTGGCGCGTTTGATTTAATGAGGTGTGTGGTCGTTGGAAACATGACCGTGAAATTTGCTCACATCGATTCAGCCAAACTGAGCCAATCGTGGCCACATCTGACAGCATCGGGCACTCTCGACAGCGTTTTCGGCTCGAAGGCGGAAAAAAAATTGCTAATGCAACGGTATTATAATCATTTGTGGGTATCCATAATCTGCTTGTTTTTCAGTCCGAGTCGAATGTGGAACAGGTTCCGCGCGTGAGTGATTTTTTCCAATTCCCAAACCTGTTGCTCATCGCCAGAACTCCCAGCATTCGTCTGAGCGTGTCGCAGCTCCGAGTCACAGCACGGAGGAACCACCAATCGACCATGAGTGAAGACGAGCACGATGATGTGCAGCGTAAGAAAGAGGGTCAAACGTTGTGAACGGGCGACGAAGCCAGCGGACCGGTACGTAGAACCATTCTTTGTTGTTCATACTCCCGCGGGGCCCATGTTACACATTCACGACTTCCACGAGCGACACCGCCCCATCCCCCGCCAAACGCAAGTCGGTTTTAACGGCAGCCGCACCAGCACCCAAGCCCAAACGGCGAAAAACAGGGGACTCGCTCGCTGGTCGGCCCATCGAACTGGTTCCTGGAGACAAAATGACGGCCGTTAGCCCCCGGGAGTATGCTCAGAAGGATTGAATTTGCGGCACAGTATCCACAATATGTCAAGTTTCTTTGTAATACTTTACAATGCGACGACCATTTCTGTCCTATAACAGTAATCCTACGAATAATACATGCCCACATTGGGATCCTACAAACTTGACCATCCCTAATCCGGATCCTACGAAGATAGAACAGGTACCATAATCCTACTATCATACTAATCTGTCTAGGGCTCCTCAGTTTGGGCGAAAATTGGTCATCAAATGTCTGGAACTTTCGAGAGGAACCATCGGAGGTGACGACGTCGGATTGCTCCAGAAACACTTGCGCCATTTTCTCGAGTCGTTGAAGGAAATCCGCTCAGTGCGGTGAGTACGCCGGGAATTCGTGCCCGGGACATTCTGAACACATTTCACCAGCTGGACTCTCCTCGACACCGACGTCGCATGGGCACACGACACGGTCGTCGATGCCTTGAATAACTTTCGCCATTTGGAGGAGCTGCACCTTCTCGATTGGTCATTAGACGAAGATGCAATATTCATCCCTTGCACGTTGGGCCCGCTGTCGAATCTCCGAAATTTCAGATTTGAGACGATCTTGAGCAGCAGATTCAAGGCTTGGACGCGTCAAGTAATAGAACGGAGCCCCGATATTGCGGAACTGTAATTACCCACACTCCACGGATACGAAGGGATCTGGGACACCCTGCATCAGAAAAGTGTTCATTTGCAGCGTCTGTGGGTCCCCACGTCCAACTGGAAACTACTTCGGTATCTCGCGTCGTATTCAGGACTTGAAGAGTTGACCATAACCCGTGCCTCGGAGGATGATTGTGCCGATTTTTTCTTCGATTCCGTGGTCCCACGACACAGGGAGTCACTGCTCGTACTCAACTGTCCTGGATCTTACGAGGGACGATGGAGCTTCGACCGTCGCAATATCATCCTCATTTCTAGGTTGCAGCACCTGCACACCCTCGAAATGACAGTCAATTGGGAAGATGTTGGATCTCCGATGGAAGATATTGTTGTGAGGCCACTTCCTTGCGACTCCATAGTAATGCCAGACTCACTAACGAATTAGGAATCTTTCATGGAAATGGCCACCGGAATGCCTGCGCTTTGCAATATGGCGATATTACCAGCAATGTCGTGTCGCCCCTCTGGCATATGCGGGACCGACGATGGATTTCATCTTCGTACCACGCAAGCCCGAATCGACGAGTCGCTAAAAAGATTCGCGGAAATACAAGACAGCCTTGCCGTCACGGAGTTGATTGAAACTCACCATCGCCGGGTGGAGTTTTGTAGACATGGAGGAAACATCTCCTGGCGATATCGATGGTGATGCCCGAATCTGTGGAAAACATTGAATACTTGTATCTGTGGCGGAAACACACCAATATGTGCTTTGTTTTCGCGTCGTAACAACGCTTGCAGGGTGCATATTGTCGCCAATCTTCCGACAAGCTGGAGTTGTGAAACGCAAAAACCAAAAAATAAAATCCAGAAGAGCGAGGATCACGCCGAATTCGTTCTCATCATGATGTTCGATTGCAGCACTGCCAGCAAGAGTTCTGGAGCTTGTAAATATGTTTGCAATGGAGGTGCGGCCCGAACCAGGAATTCTGTGCTTTTCTTTGTCGTGACGCAGAGCGGCAGAACCCATATTTACTGCGAACGGTGGTCCGCCCAGTCGAAGATACGGGATAATTCGGAGGCTGGGCACTCTTCGCTGTCGGATTCCAAAGCGCAGCAAATTGTTTATCGACAACGAGTCCGGGACTAGGAAAGCAGTTCGTCTTGATAGAAGCTGCAATTGAGGAGCATCCGGCGCCAAATATTTGCTGCAATCGTTGACACCGAGATTTCCTCGATATTGAACGGGAATTGACGTTCGCAGAAAACGAGATGGACGCGATACCGGAATCGAAAATTTGCAGGGAATTTGAATGCAAGGATGACAAAACGCAAGGGAGGCAAAGCACAAACGTTGATCCCCGCATTAGTACACACGATCCTTCTACATTCGGAAAAGAGGCTACGACACCGGAATTTATACAGCCAGATACACCCGCGCTCTACTTTCGTAGCCTTCTATATGAACTCCACCGCTGCCGCCCTACCAATGCAGGCGGTGAGTGGGGCACTGGTATCCGTCCGGGTTATTGAAGAGGTACAGCTGGTGGTACTCCTCGGCGTCCCACCAGGGGCCAGCCTCTTTGATCTCCGAGACGATCTTGGTGCCGTTGGGCGTAAAGTGCTTCGCCTGCACCTCCTCGGTGACGCGGCGCGCAGTCGCCGCTTGCTCAGGAGTCGTCGTGAAGATCGCGGAGCGGTATTCTGGGCGTAAAATAGTCAGCAAGGAGATGTATTAGGATGTATAAAAAATACGCACGCGTCCCGACATCTCCGCCCTGGCGGTTAACCGTCGTAGGATCGTGCGTGCGGTAGAAAAACTCGACGAGGTCGGCGTAGCTCACGAGCGCCGGATCGAACTCGATCCGAACAGCCTCGGCGTGCTGCGTCGCACCGCTGCACACCGTGCGGTAGTCCGGGTTCTTCGCGTCTTCAGAGCCGCCGGTATATCCTACGGTGGTCTTCAGGACACCCTTCGCAGGCGGAAAGTGCTTCACGAAGATGTGCTCCGTGCCCCAGAAGCAGCCGGATGCAAAGATTGCGATTTCAGGAGTGGATATCGCTGGAAACGGTCAGATAAATCAGAGAGCAAGCACTGAGCAAGCTATGAGACGCACCGGACATGTTGGGTCGAATTCTCGAAGGTTGCTAGTTGGTCTTTCTAACTCGACTCGGGGTAGGATATATAGGACGAGTCACGGGCGTGGATTATCGAGCCGCAGCAGCAAGTGACGATGGCGGCAGCAACGGGCAACGCGTCGATGGCGACATCTCAGTAAGCGGGTGGCAGTGCACAGGAGGCGATCACGTGGATATGTGATCTCATCACGCTGCGTCGCGTTTCGCTTAAAGTTAGGGCGACCCCGCCTTTCAAGTTTCCGAGTTGACGGCAAGTGGGCCAAGAGGCCGATCATAACGATCCCGCCGGGTGGAGAAAGCCTTGGCCATCTTTGTAGCGAGAAGAAGCCTCCGTATGTAGAATTACACGGCGGTCCCGCTGAGGAACGCCTGGCAGCCTGAGCCTGCCCAGGAAATCAGGAATTATCTAAGTGTCGTAATGACCGATTTTTCCCAATCCTCGCTACCGACGTTCATGGCAAAATGCACAACATTATGTAAGCCGCCGCTTTCTTAAATCTTCAGTTGATTTTCAGCTGAACCTGCCCCAAGTGGCGCCACAATTAGTCCACAGAATTAAAATAATGGACAAAGTCCGCAATCACTGCAGGAGGATTCCTCTGCAATTTCTGTGTCCCCGGTCCGACCCACCTTGGTCCCAGGGATGAACCGTGAGAGAACCGTCAAAACAACTTCTCGTGGTATACATAGCCAGCCAATTACGGGACGCCTCTTACAGAATCACTTGATTTGTTCCTCCTTCCAGACCGACATGTCCGGCTTTACAGCCTCTGCCAGCGAGCATCGAAACGCAGGGGCAACTTCCTGGTAGATGAATCCGTCGTGGTTTACCCCTCACATTCTTTTCCAGTCTAACGAATGATACTTCCAGCTCAAATTCAAGCATGCGACAGCATGCAGGGACAGGTATCGCCTCCTACCAGACGACAGATGTGAATGCCCAGCCTTCGGGGGTGTCGCTTATATTGGAGCCGAGGCTCGGGTCGGCTCAAGGTCGGCTAGCCGTTTCCGCCCCGTTTAATTTACAGATTTCTTTGCGTCCCAACCGAAACTGGTGGGAGTCAGAGAGGTCTCTTGCTTTGGGAATACTTACTTTTACACTACTCTGCCTTATTCTCCAACCATTTGGGCGGCTAAGACGAGTGAACTGGCGCAAGCGGCTCGCTCATTGCGCCTGTTCATGAAAACCATGAATCTGTGGCCAATTATACTTTGTTGGTTTGATTTGGAAACCTTCTTGGCGTGGGCATTTCTTGGCATGAGCACGTCTTGGCATGGGCACGTACTTCAAGTTTTGGATGGATTAGCGAGCTCTAGCGCTCATTCCACCCCCAGCTTTCGCATCCCATAGCATTGGTAACAAATTGGTAAGTACATGCCTGCCAGCCAACTTCCACCGTACAAAAAGACTTGATATCTGTTACCACGGTCGCCGGAACCGAGAATATGCGATCCGTAGGGATTGATTTAGGGATGGCTACAACCGTAAGGCGAGCAAATGGCCTGTCGCTGGAATTTTTTCACGCATAACATTTCCAATGGCATTTGGGAATAATCCAGTGGACCCGTTTAGGTCCATGCGGGAACCAGGACCTTCTTTGCTACTGGCGAACATCTGGCCGCTCCGTCAGTCCCGCTCCCACTCGCCACTTTTTTCACTTTTTCTCACTGTCCGGACAGACACGGTCGTGTTGAACCGACGTGAAGATTCCAGAATTAAACCCGCTTTCCACCCCTAGCCGTCCGAATGCTTATTGAGTACGTTAGCCGGAAAGGCCGACGAGCAGTATAAAAGCAGGCTTGCCAAAGTCCACAGAGCAGTCAGGCTCTACCTGGTCATTTGCATCTGCCTACCGTCCTTCGGAATCCTCAGCACCAGTCGCAATGTTGTCCACGACATTTGTTCTGCTCGCATCTCTCGCTGCTGTTTCCAACGGTGGCGCCTTTCCTTCATCCAAGTTTATGTCGAGCTGATGGCGAGCGTTTGTTTGTAGCGGCAGTCACCCCTCGTGCGGTGTGCCCCGACGGCAACACGGTGACTAACGCGGAGTGCTGCGTTCTGTTCCCCGTGCTCGATGACATCCAGAACAACATGCTCGACGTCGGCGAGTGCAGCGACGCTGCTCATACCGCACTGCGCATCTCGTTCCACGATGCCATCGGTTTCTCGAACAGCAACCCGAGCATGGGGTATGAAATTATATCCTCGCTGATGCTCTGGCTGACCGATGCGACAGTACTGGCGCCGACGGTTCGATCCTCCTCTTCGCGGAGACAGAGCTCTCCTTTGGGGCCAATCTCGGTATCGCCGACGCCTTCAACCTCGAGGCGCCTTTTATCGAAAAGCACAACATCTCGGTTGGCGACTTGTACGGCCTCCCGTCGACACCTCAGCGTCTTTAAATCTTACTTACATCTATTCTAGCATTCAGTTCGCCGGCGCCGTCAGCTTGACTCAATGCCCCGGCGTCCTTCGCCCGACGTTCATGTTCGGCCGTGTCGACGCGAAATCCCCCGCTCCGGAGGGCACCGTCCCAGAGCCTTTCGGTACGTGCTGGTGTCAATAGAGACGTTGACTTTCTGAAATCCTCCCCAGACGGCGTCACGTCCATTCTCGCCCGCATGGGCGACGCTGGTTTCACCCCTGCAGAGGTTGTCGCGCTCCTCTCGTCGTAAGCAATTTCTATCTATCATTTTCACTCATACCTCACTGTCATATTAGCCACTCCATTGCCGGAGCCGACGATGTTGACCCGACGATCTCGGGGTTGCCTTTTGACTCGACGCCCTCGGTTTTCGACACCCAATTCTTCGTCGAGACTCAACTGAGGGGCACCCTCTTCCCCGGATCAGGCGGAAACCAGGGCGAGGTCGAGTCTCCGCTCGCCGGCGAGCTGCGCCTTCAATCGGACTCTGATTTTGCCCGTGACTCTCGCACCGCCTGCCTCTGGCAAGCGAACGTCAACAACCAGAACCACATGGCAACC
This sequence comes from Mycena galericulata, assembly GCA_029289565.1. NCBI lineage: Eukaryota > Fungi > Basidiomycota > Agaricomycetes > Agaricales > Mycenaceae > Mycena > Mycena galericulata. The sequence continues at coordinate 145,099 of JARKIA010000268.1, read as the reverse complement.
GCGTTCCAGGCGGCGTTCGCGAAGATGCAGGTCCTCGGCCAAGACGTCTCGAAGATGGTCGACTGCTCCGACGTCATCCCCATCCCCCCGCCCCTTGCTGCCAGCGCAGCGCAGGCGTTTTTCCCCGCCGGCCTCTCCAACGCCGACATCGAGCAGGCTTGCGCCACCACGGCGTTCCCCAAGCTCCCGACTGCTTCCGGTCCCGCCCCCGCCGCCGTCCCTTCGATGTACGTTGTTCCTATTGCGTATGCAGCCTCCAAACTAACGGATCATTGCACTCCAGCGTTCAGGACCCTGCGACTGACGGTGCCTGCAATGACGACGGCTCAGGCTGTGTCCTGGTCTTAAACTAGACGTATCTTCGTAAATGGCCCCCATCCTTCATTGTCAAGTCTACCCCCTTTGCTCGTGTATTTGTTATGTATTTAGGTCTGAAATGGGATATGTTTCCATCTGTTAATTCTTCTCGTGAGACGCGGCAAATTCAATATCTCAAATGAAATGCGCATGTGAAGGCGTGCAACAATGAGTTGCTGCCGACATTACATAAAGCCGAATCCGTACTTACCACTTCACTGAAGAAAATATATAGGCTCGCTCCTCATTCGCTATATCCCCGCGTCGCCCTCACATTCTCCTCGTGTTCTTCCTCACCTGCAAAGACCAGTTCGGAGGCAGCGATATTCACGGAAGGAAGTTTCGGCGCAGGGATGGTGACGACGTTTATGATCATTTGCGAGACCTAGTGTAGATGGTCAAACAAAGATGCAAAAGCCGAGCAGGACACATACAGCTATCCACGGATATCAGATGAAGGTCTGATAGAGGACGTCAGGTTGGAGGTTACGAGAAGCGGATTAAGTACTTGCGCGAGGAGGATGGCATGTTAATATCCGGCAAAGTCGAGCTCATAGATGATGGCGTTGGCGAGGGTGAATACTGTTGTGAGTCAGGTGCAAAAACACACTGGAAAAGAAGGCGAGATAGATACTCGATTCCCGAGCGAGCATGTCCAGTCTGAAAAAAAAAGTTCAGGTAAAAAGACATGGCATCATGCGAATGAGCGGAGCGGTGTACCTTGAATTGAGTTCGGTATTTCATTTATCAGCTCATGCTCTCGATGCACCGCTGGTCTATCACTGGACACGCATTCACAAAATTCAGATAAGTCTCAATTGCATGGCAGAGGATGTGTACTTACAGTTAAACAGGATTAAGAGAAATGTACCCATTTGCTGCGCTGTCTTCCGCCGTCGTAGAATTGAGGGAGGATGATGGGGGTACCCAATACCCTGCTGTTGTTGTCTTCATATACGTCACGATCGGCCCGTCAGACGTAGCAGAACCGAGAGGTACGCACAGATAGTCGAGAGCCGGATTACCATCACAGCTTGCGCACCGGGAATGGCCAACCGGGCTGCGTTCAGATTACTCATTGTTTGTTAACGCGACCTACGGTTCAGTACTTATATATTTGACAACTGAAAGATTGGGTTTAGATACTCCTGAGGACCAAAAGGGACTTAACGAAGAACGATCATCGATGTCCAATGAACATTCGAATCATGAATGGCAGTTAAAACGAGGAACGCCCATGCGCGGAGGTCCCAGGGAAATCATACGCGATAATTAGCAGTCTGCATTCAAGACCCTTGAATGTTGGTATGCGGACTCATAGCAAGGGACGCTCAATAGGAAGCCTCGGCTGATGCATCTATTCAGGAAAAACAGGAGCTTGGGGAATCGCCATTTGAGACTGTTGCAATTTTAGTAATCGGTCGGAAGGTTCACAGCCAATAAACTGTAGATGACGCGACGTACGTCCAAATTCGCTCAACTTGGACGTCGAATGTGACGAGGAGTCCTCATATGAGTAGGGCGGCGGTTTCGTCTACACAGGAGGTCTTGTTGCCGTCCGACTCTCGATATTCAGATACAGAATCGCGGTCTACGGTCATTCAACGTAGTTCTGGATGATCGCTAAGTGGACAAACTCCTCCGCCAACTCTGGGGTGTACTTGGTGACATTGTGAGCAAGGGCGGGGCCGGGAATAGTGAGGCTTCGAAGAACGGAAACGCTCAGCAACGCATTTTAAAAACGAGCCGAACTTATCTTATAGCAACAGGGACGAGCGCAACTCAGCGTGTATTTTTGATGGCGTTCCTGATATTTGTAATCATCCTGCTGAGGGCATGAATGATATTCATGTGTCAGGTCTGCCGTTCAACGACCCGCCACTGGAGTCGTAGGAAAGCAGAATGTCAGCCACAGTCCATGGCTAATGTTGCCTTCACAAATAAACTGCGGATTGTACGCACCGTCGGGGACTCCCACCCTGAATTTCACAAACATGAGTCATAGGCGGGAAGTGGGAGGTGGAGTTTCAGGGTTCAATCTGCAATAAAATCAAGTGAAATAAATGTGCAAGCTATCGGACTCGGTCAACAACATGAAATGGAGATTGGGATTCGTCATTGTCAACTCTCAGCATTTGCGCCTTCATCTATCACGACAGGGTTCGCAAAAAGCACAAAATCGGAAGCTATAGCGCACATCAGGGGGTCGTTCCGAGGGCAACTGTTAGAGACGCACTTGGAATTTCTCCGGACTGCCTCTGCTTAATAAACCTCTCCGCGCGGACCCAGTAGTCAGCGCCGCCTTCCGCTCCCATCTCCCAATCCCCCCAGACATGTCTCCGGTCCAAGACAACAGCACGGGTGTCGTCTCCGAAGTATGCGAATTCCGACATTACTTCGCGTGTCTCTTCATCCCCGTAGGTGAGAAGGATGAAAACTTTCAGGGCAGCGGAGTTGGCCAAAACTCCTTCGAAGAAGGGATGCTGGGAGGCCCAAGCGGAGGGGAAATTGAAGGAGATATGAGTCAAGCAAGGCAAACGGCCAAAGTCGACGGGGGAATAGTCACTATAATCGATGTCGAAAGTTTCGAGATGGGTGAGGCGAGCAAACACGGGGTGAGCAAAGTCGATTGCCGAACGAAAGAGTGGTTGGAGGCTCGCTGAGAGACGTGCTAGCGGCATTGCCGTTAGAAACGGGAGAATTCTATGGTCCTCAGCTACTCCGTTGAAAAGGAAGAGGTTGGAAACTCTGGCGCTGTGACAGAGGGAGAGTATTCGAAAGGCATCGTCGTCTATCATGTGGCTCACGAACATGTGGCGGATGCGTTCGTGCCAAAACGAAGTCGGCTTGGATTCCAGCATGTCGAGGAATGCGGGAGCTGATACTTGATATCGAAGTGGGTACGTCTCGAAGGTTTTTCCCAGGGTTACGATTCTATAGAGAAACGGGTCGATCCTGCAGAAATAAGCAAGAACTGAGTGCAGCTGAAGTTTGTCGTTACCATGTTTTCACGCGGCGAGCGACCCTGAGCAACGCTGGGATGGATCTCGGGTGCGTAAGAGCCGAGATTTCGAAGATTTCTTGCTCTATATCTGTCGGTAGAAATGGGTCTAGCGCGGCCATCGCAATTCGCGACTTTGTGCGTCAGTTGAAAAGTCGCCGTTGACTCAGTTCCAGGTAGCATTCCACTAAGTCAGAAAGATTAGGAGAATGGAACAAGCTCACCCCAAAAAAAACCGACGTGGGAGTTGCAAGCAAGCCGTTGCCTGCCGTTGCCAATGGCAATACTGCGCATCTGATGTTGACGGGATCGGTTCGCTTGATCCGGCCAGCCGATCACCACTGGCACGTGCAAAAATGGTTCATTCCACGATTCTCAGGCTGACGACAGATGTACTGCGCCAGACTTCAATTTCTTCCAAGAGTCTTTCGCTAAGCAGCTCCCGTCAAGTACCAGTCTCCACCCGCGCCGTTTATATGTTCTCATCGATCGTCTCACCAAGAATCACCCTGCAAACTCACGTATCTCGTATTTCTATTCAAACCGTCGATATTTCGCTTTGCTATTCATGCACTCGGCGTGTCCGTCTGGCAGCCGCCCTCAACATTGTCCTCCCACTTGTAAAATTTTTGCTCCGTCGCTGCCCCTCCGATGCATCCTTTCTTGCGTATCTTTTGATTGAATTGATTCTCATTTGTCGCGTTCATCTGGGGATCAACTTGCTGGTTCCGTGGGCGCGCCGACGCGCGAAGAACCGTTCGTCCTGATCCCGTTCCCCCACATACTCGAACGGAGTCGAACCTGTTTCAAATGTGAAGTAAAGTAGCGCGCCGGTCCGCAGCTCGGGGCCCCCAGCGCTCGGTATATTGTTCGATCCGCTTCGATTTACATCGTGAATAACTTACCCCTTACTTACTCAAACAGTGCGGAGCGCCCTCGGCGTAAGCATCTCCCCGTTCATGCATTCCTTCTTCTCTCCATCTGATCGTCACTGTATTCGCATATTTTCTCCTCCCAAGGTCGGATCGTTCGTTCGTGGGTTCTAATATTTGATTGTGGTACCGCCATCCAGAGATTTCACAGGTCTGCATCTCGTCCTCAGCGGTGATTTCCCACCACTGGCTTCCAATGGTATTTTCCGGATTTGGATTCGGGCGTCGATGTGGACTCATTGTTTGTAGCTGTCTTTCTTCTGTTTACTTCCTCCTTCGTCCTTCTACTGTCGTCGGTTGTCCCACCGGAGGTCTCTCTCGGACTCCGACCTGCCCATGGCCTCGAAGTAAATGCGCGCCTACAACGTCAACGTGACCGCAAAGCTTCCCAGAGGGAAAAAATCCGCCCCACGCACCCAGACGTTGCTTTCCTTTCATTTGCATTCACTTGTATTTCGGGTCGTTCCTAAGCCCGTTCTTCCTTCCTTCCTTCCTTCCTTTATTTATTCCCTCACGACAGCTTGACTGCGTCCCCCGTCTCGTCTTCCCTTGCGCAGTCACGCCCATCTTAACTCCGTTGCTCAATCTCTCCCCCGCATATCAATGACATTCACGCTTTCCCCCCTTTAAGTTGACTCTGGGATCCCGACTCTGAGCTCTGTGCTCTGACTCTCTATCCTCTTCTCGAATCTACTGCCACCCCTTTCTTCCGGCCATTATCATCACAACCGCGAATTGGCTGGTTCGATGCCCAATCTGGGCCCTGGACTCCGATCCGAATCCTGAGTCGACAGGTCGCGTCGTGTCGATCCCGCTGTCTGTATAGTGACCTCTGCAGTAACCTCATCTCCCTCCCTTTCTATCACGTCTAATACAACCTCCTCCTCCCAACTTCAGCTAGCAATAATACATGTACACATTCCGCAGAGTCAATTCTTTTCTTCCTCTGTCTAGACAGTTTCAATCTTGATCTCGCGGTTATTTTGGCATCATTTTCTGCCCCAAATTTTAAACCCAGCTGAGTCCCCCCTGCACCACCCTAACATCTGGAGCCGAGATTAACAGTATTGGATTAGGTGATTGAAACCAGATGAACGGTCAATATCAAGGACTTGTACTGCCATGCGGAGGCAGCGGAGCAGTGGCCTACAGAGCAGATATCGTAGATGTGATAACTATTGTGTACTCGGACTGACGCGAACAGTCATATCCTGACACAGACTAACATCGCACTCCTGCTTCTAAGTGTACTATTTCGACCAAGTCTTCATAGGGTATCACATGTCCAGTGTTCATTTTCCCAAGTGTTCATTCCTCGGCAATCAGATGAAAATTACCATATATGGAAGTCCAGCACTTGCCGGACCATGAGTCCGAATAGGTCCGCCATCAAGTTGGGCGGCATGCCCCGGCCGACGGTCAGAGTTCGAATGTGCTGCCCATCCCTCGGGCCTGTCGCGAACTCAGTTTACACCAGCATTCTCCATCGGCAACCGTTCTCTAGATACGTAATGTTCCGTTCCATACTTGGCCGCGTGCCGGACTCAGCGGATTTCACCATCCCTGAAGTATACGCGGCACGTCGGCATCTTCGCACCGTGAAAATCGGTTGCATCCACTTCGGTGCTGTAGAAGAATCGCAAAGTCAGGGTCGTTGGGCTGACTTGACTCCTTCTTGGTAGGTAAAAGGACACATTTCATCCCAGAGTCGTAAGGCGCATTTATGTGCAGCTTTAAAACTATGAAAATTCAAGTTCCGCCAGTCTTGCTATGTAAAAGATCCGCCGATCAGTCCGGCGATCGTTCCCGGACCTCCCAAATTCCCGGACGTTCCAAATGCACTCTGTTTTGAGTATATTTCGGCCCCAAATTTTCAATACATAGGTCCTCCGGGCATTCCTGGTACTAGGGGTGTGCTAAAGATCATTGCAGGTGCTATACTATGCTATATATACCTGGCCGCAGAGGTCTATAACTAGCTTGTGTGGATAACGGACATATAGCATATAGCAGTTAGCTGATTGATCATGTTCCTGACCCTTAGATCCAAGCTCTAACAGCGCAAATTTATCCCGGTTCCTGAGGAAAATTAAGGCATGACCAGGCTCAAACAATGCGGCTCTGATGCTTCCCGGTTGAATAAATAGCAAGTAAATAACAGGGGGTCTTAGAAGGTCCCCAGCTATAATGTTATTATGTAACATGTTGATAGCATGCTATTTATTGCCCTGCTATTAACACCAGAGTGTCCAGCACAGTGCTACAGGCTGATACCCCTCAGACTACCGAAGACTCAGAAAAGACTTGAGACTTCCATGTGTTCCAGAATTTGAGGCACTGCCCAAGATAAGGATGAGGAAAAAGATACGCACAGCCATGTTCTGTAAGTTGGGCTGTTTCGCGGAGTCAGAGCGCCGATGCTAAAGATAATTTTTTTCGGACTCGTAATATGATGGATGTATATCTAGTCTACGTGGTCGAGCATAGTTTGGTTTCAGAAGCCGCCCCCACTCCAGAACTCTGTCTATGGCACCGTCTCAGGTCTATGAGTTGTACGTAGCCTTTTCATTTGACTTGAAAATTACCTGGCAACTGAAACCAAAACAGTGCCTTCGTGTGCTGCAGTATCGCCGCTGTTGGTCCGTTATCTCTAGATATTCCAGCTCCACTCTTCTAACCCTGGGTAAAGCTCTGCTCATTTGGGATCATTGCATCACTCTTGGACTTGAAGTACGCCGAATATGGTCTCGCAAGTTATCCGGATCCACCGTCTTGTATGCCTGTCTACGATATGGCACACTATTCGAGAAAATTACGGTGCTACTTCTAGCATCGTGGTACCTCACACCGCACGTATGTCCATCTCCCGTTCGGCACTGAATCATTATTGAAATGCGGGATTTTTCCAGGGGTACGGATCTCCGTCTCGAACGGTTGTATTCTGGCTAACGTATTTTAGCTGTGACATTGCCGTACGGGTTCAAATACTTCCGATGATAGTCAGAACCATCGGATACGGAAGTGTGCAATTCGTTCCTCCCTACCGGCCTGGCCTCAACCGTTTCTAGTGTTCTCATCCTTGAGAGTCTTGGCATTGTCGGAGCGAAACTGGTATCTCGCCATTCTTGTGTTTCTGCTGTGCTTGCCTTCTGCGATAATGCCCGCCGTATGTTTTCTGCTTCCATTATTTATTTGCACTAATGTGATCCCAGTATGTTTACGCTCATCAGGACTCCCCAGCAGTAAACATTAATGGGTGTCAGTTGGCCTATATCGCCTCCCCCACAGTCCACGATCGCTGTGTATGTCGCTGTTCCCTCGTTCCGATATTCTGATATAACCAACTATTGCAGAAGACAATCCCTTTGCCAAACGTTTAGACCTTCCATTAATTATTTTCCTTCCTAAGTGCGCATCAGCGGAATAATCGCCGACGTGCTATCAGAGATCATTGTCATAACAGTCACGGTCAACCGGACATTCGGGCTGAGGAAAAATGAGATTCCTCTTTTTGGAAAGAAGCGTCCCAGTCTTGCCTTGCTCCTCTTGAGAGACGGTCTGTTCAATTTTGATGAATTCAAATGCTTTTTCTGATAATCTAACAGGAACCATATATTTTCTGTGCGCATTTCGGCTTAATCAGGAACATTCCTTTGAACTTGATTCAGAACTCTGCTTGTTCTGTCACTAGCCGACATGCTCGTCTTAATTGTGAGTCCGAATTTCCCACTATCCTGAAGCGCTTCTCATTTTCCATCTGGCAAAAAAAGTTCGATCACGTTGTACGCACCCTCATGTTTCAATAACATTCCTCGCCTTACATAGCTTTCAGCCAGAGTTCGCGACCCGGTACGATTATTGGGTGGTTCCCTACTACACACCTGTGTATGTATTAAAAACCCAGTGTGCGCATAGACTGAATTTGGCCCGCAGCTTCCGCACAATCCTCATCTGCCGCTTCCTCACTATGCTCCGGGCGGTGTACTACGACGAGGGTGCCGACGCTGACAAGCCAGTCGTAGACCACTCGATCCGTTTTGCCTCGCAGGTGATCGGTCCTATGGGCGCCCCCGTGGACACGGCCCTTTTCGACGACGGCAACGACATGGAGGATGAGGAGTCTGTGTACGCAGAAGACCCGCTTGTGGCCGGGTTGGCGATGATGTCCGAGTCTGATGCACCAGCGGCCCCCGAGGAAGATCAGGTGGTGGTGCTCAAGGAGATTAATTTCAGGGCAGAAGTGGAAGGCGAGATAGTTTGATTTTCAGCACTGACAATGATGGCCCTAATTTATAAAAACCCGGTCAATATACTTACACCATGAGCTGTCGATAGCTGTAAAATTTACCAAACATGCAGTGTGCCTAGAATTATAGCCATTTGCAGTACGGAAGGCGCAAACATTGGGCCATAGTCTTCAACCCAGATGTGACCTGATAAATCTCGGAACCGGATTCCGCATCTCTGCCTCTGACGAATCGCTGAACAAGTATCTCGCGACAAGATATGTGATACATATTAGTGATAGAAACAGAACAGAAAAAATATTGTATTTTGGATGTGTTGGGTCAACAGGCCTTCCGGGGCAAAAATCCGGCCCAGCACGCCCAGATCATGTCCAACAAACCTGATTTTTTGGGATGATGGAAGTATGCACATGAGAACTAGTGCCATATGAGTCAAAACTAACTATAGATCATTCCTTTTTGCAGGTCTGTAATACTCTCGGAGCCATTTTATGTAGAAAACAATGAAGTGACTCTAACTACCTGACCTGAAGTCTGGACCAAATCAGTTGGTTAGATCGCACTCACAGACATGTGGGCAGTACCTCCATTCACAAAAGGCGCGTGTTGGAAACACTAATTACGACGCCGCGCATCCGTTTTCGGTCAACATGAAGTCCCTGCGATCACGCCGAGATCCCATCGCGCCTATCGACGCGCCTCCGTGCATTGCGAACTCCCAACTCCGTTGCTCACTTTCTCCTGTAGGATCTCGACTCTGAGCTCTAGACTCTGTTTCTCAATACCAAGTATTGCTACCCCTTTCTGCCGGCCACTGTCATCATACCCGTGGTTCAATCCGCCTCTCACTCTCCTCTGGGCTCTGGACTCCGCTCTGGATTCTGTCACGTTGTGTCGCGTTGAACTCCGGAATTCGTCGATCCCGCGGCCCGCATAGGGACGTTTGCAGTAATATTATCCCCTCCTCCCCTTTCTGTCATGTCTCCTACCTAGCTAGCAATAATACATACACATCTTCCTAGCAGCAATTCTCTCTTTTCTGCCCAGTCAATTCTACTTGGCGATCAATTTAGCAGAACGACATCAGGTCCACCCAGACTTGAACTTCAATTTCTCACTACGGAATTCAATCCCAACATTGAGATCGATCGATAAGTATACTAGGCCTTTCAACATTCATTTATTTATGCTGAATTCGGGCTGGAAGCACACTGTTTGAAATTTACAGTAAATGAAGTTCAAACTTACCTCTGCGTCCTGCCATGATCGTAAACTATCTCCATTGTGGCTTGGCTTCCGTCAATGCCACTCACGCCCGCCTCCAGGCTGTGTCCCGCGCCAGCTGGAAATGGACTCGATTATCTGCGCTGTCGTGAATACTCAGGTCATACTGTAGGCTCCGATCTGCGGCACTGCCGCGCGGCAGCTGAGCGCGAATCGAAACCTACTTGGCAGCGATGTACTGTACCAATTGAACTTCGCCGAAATACGATCGAAAAGTGGGCATCCACCCCCGTTCTCAAGGCCATTTCTCAATCTGTCCGTCTGTCTGTCTCTCGCTTGAAGGTGGGCGTCGGCAAACCGCCATAAATAAATAAATAAATCTGGTTTACCGACGGATCCACTTAACATGCTATGTCTCACAGCCACTGATGGCATGTAACAAACAGCGTTAGTTCACCAGGACCGGTGATTATGCCCTTTGGAGGTTGGATACTGAAAATCAGCCATTTTGAACTTTTGTCCGGACTTTTTCTATTTTCTCACGCTTTCTGAGACTGCAGAAATCAATTTTTCGCCAAAGCGGTCACTTTCGACTTTTTTTGGTCCAAAAATTTGGCACTTTTTGTCCGGATTCCCATATCCAACCTATAAAAAGATAATCACCGGTCCTAGTTCACCCTCTTCTACAGAAGCATTAAATCTCCAAATATTTGAATGCATATATTACATGCCCACAATCATAACTGTGTCGGAAAATCTGCACAGATACATCAGATTGGTGACTGACATCGCTCCCCGCCAAGTGTTATGCGTGATCGTCACGTTACACTTAACATAGGGGCGTCACACTTAACACTTTCTTTTCTTCCCTTGCCCAGTGTGAGCCTCACTGATGCTCTCTGATCGTGGGGATTTTTTGGAAGGATCTTGCAGTGTATTAGGCTCCACTGAAAATGCGAAAATCCAAGCTTTCCATCCTTGAATAAATTCATTTGTTCAATCTGTGTTCCGTTCGAGTTCTGTATATTGGAGTTTATTTGCCTCTTGAAACTGTTGTGGAATGGGCCTTTGTGACCCAGGTAAGTGTCTCAACAGCTCAAAGGACCCAAAGCAACCATATCTCCTCCAGAATTCAGTGGTTTATGTTCTGGTCTCGACTCCTAAACAACACATCAGTGCAACAGATATTGGGGGTCAGAGTAACCTGTATGCAAACTAGAGCCTGGATGCAATAATTCTGGGACGCCACAGCCCAGGTGTTCTTATATGTCTCCGACTGAGATTTTTCTCGCTATTCAATACTGAAATGGATCCTTTTTTTCAATGGTCATTCAACAGCACTGGGGGTTGAATTGATGGCAAAGGACTGAGTGAACAGAACCTCGGTTAAGCTCCTCGACATTCCTCTGAGGTTAACTTCCTACGATCTTTCCTTTTTCTATTTCTTTTTCGGGAATTTCCCCTTCTGGCGACCCAGTACAATGGTCGGAAAACCATAAATCTCGTCACAGCCCTCCGTGCCACCCCAAACGTGGACATGGATAAACATCAACCTATACAAACGAGTCTCCCTCGTCGGCCGCAGTTTTTGAGATTTCGCCCCCAGCACGTGCTTCCCAAATGGGAAATACGCGTGTCATGTTTGTTCCTTGCCCGGAACAGTAATCGTAGGTGGCTCTCGGCTGGCTCGTTTCATCCTCCTTCCTCCTCCCCCAATCTCTTATTTCCCTTTCCCTTTCTGTGTTTCTGCCACTGCCGGCGCTGCGCCAGACGCGTCAGACATGTCCTCAGTCAACATCGACGCGTATCCCACATCCAAACTCCCACCCCGAATTCCGAGGCCTTCTTCGTGGTTCCGGCAAGAAAGCGACATCCGACGCGCGCGATGATCCATCAACGACTATCAACGAGCGATGATGCTGCACGCGCCTTCAGCTTCGAGTCCGCGGAAGGCCCCCGCCCGAATGTTCCCGCTGCCTCGGAACATCAAGCCTGTTCCGTGCCACCCGGTGCGCCCATCATCAAGACAGCGCCGAGCCGCAAGCTACCGCATCTTTCGACGTGGATACATTTGATCTCAGCGATGATGAAGCACTCGACAACCTCAATACAGTCCCTTTGCGAGAAGTACGCTGTCGAAACGGCGCGTGCAAATGCAGATATGGTCCTACAACTTCGTGCACATCGTGTAAAATCCCATGCCACTCAGGCTCAGTGCCTCCCTACCTATCCAAGTCTATGCGACGTATCCCGGCTACCCTTACTACTATAATTATACTCCTGTATCCCTTCAGAGATCCCCCGAAATGATATATTGCTGCTTAAACTTGCTTTCTTGACCGTAACACAGTATGCATCTGAGTAAATTATTGTAGGTCTCCGTGTCTTGGTAATTGGCCCATTTTTCCATGCCACCTCCTGGACAATGGCTTGCCTTGTGAGTCGAGCCAGCAGTGAGGGGCCGGACTGAGGGTTACCATGTAGGGGTGAGGAGCAAATATGACACGCGTATTTCCTCTTTGGGAAGCACGTGCTGGGGGCGAAAAGTGGCCATCTGCACACCTAAAAAAGGAAACTCTCCACTCAGTTAAATGTGATATGAAATGTGATACTTTCCAACGTACTTTCAGAAACGAAGGATTGTAGTACTTTCCACATGCCGAGAATTTTCCCCCGAACCAATCGGAAAATTCTCGGTGTGCGAAAAGTAGAACAATCCTTCATTTCTGAAAGAGATGCAAATAGTTTCACTTTCCATACCACATCTAACTGAGTGGAGAGTTTACTTTTTTAGGTGTGCTGTCGGCCGCAGAGTCGGGACATTGTGTACATGTGACGCAGTGAATCATGCATGTATGTATGTATGTATGCATGGCACATATGTGTCCAATAAATTAAATCTAGTTGAAATGACACTCAAAATTGACGAGATGGTACAGAACAGAGTGAAAGCACCGAAATGACATCTGGTAGAAAATAAAGCCTTCCTCCACTGAAATAATTTAGAGATGCCACCCTATCCAAAACCATCTGAATGACACTGGCAACGAGACAGAGATTGAGATGTTGGAATTCAAGCCGGCCCGCCATATCGCTTGCCTACCTGATGCCGGTAGATCGGATGGCCGAAGCTTGGGATGCTGAAGCAAAAATTCAAGAAAGGGTTGAAAAAACCGACTACTAACCTTCACAGATACAATCTGTCCACTACACGCGACCCGCTTTACCAGCGGAAATGTCCACAATTTATTCAAAATGCATTGATATTTAGTAAATATCAATGCATTTTGAATAAATTAGTATCCCTCCACACGATATGTAAGGCATGGCCTCCCCATGCCTGGTTTGCCCGACACTGGATCACAATCACAACACCCCCCATGGCACAGATCTCACTGGTATATCCCCGAGGCTTAAAGATTCTAAGTATGTTGGGTGGCCAGTGGAAAGGAACAAATAAAAAAATGTCCATAAATCCTCCATCACTATACGATCAATTTTTGAATGATTGCCCGCCGGCCGGAGAGGCGGAGCGGGGTGCGGTAAAATTTATTAAGTCTGGGTATTTACTCCATGAGCGTGTTCTTTGGTGCTACATAGTCGCATTTCAACTTTGGTCGACAGATCCTGTCATTTCAATTCTTTTTTTCTGTGAACATGTCATTTCAACTGCTCATATTTATTGGACACTATATGGCCCATACATACAATTTCGCAATTGCCGGGTCGTGTCTTCCTCGGTGAGAGCTGCACACGCAATATCAGCGTAGCGCGCGCGTGTGCACATGTGCGCATGCGTGAGCTGAGATGGGATGCGATGAGGATGAGGTTGGCTGAAGCTTAAGCTTGTAACACTCCGAATCGGGCGCGGGCGTACACACCTATTCCGTTACGAAGCACTTAAGACATGTCAATGTCGTCTGGGCGAGCGCGGGTGCGGAGTGCGGTGTTGCAAGCGGTGTGCGGGCGCCGGGCGCGAGTTCGACTAGTTGACGTGAATATTAACAGCGAGCGAGCGGGACGGACGGCACGGGAGCGCCTGCGACACACGTTCGGACGCGCCCGCAGGCGCACGTACGCGTAGTTCGGACCAAACCCGCTGCACGCACACAACTCGGGACCCAGCGGAATGAATTCATTTCGGAGGGGGTCGGCGTCGACGTCGCGTAACATCTAGCCTTACCTTAAGTTAGGCGCCGGATGCGAGAAACGATACTGTAGGCACTCGGACGCGACGGGACGGGAGGCGAACGGCGACGGGCAGGCGCTCCGCTTCCGACTCTAGAGCGCGCGGACAACGCGCCTAGGCCGGGCGCGCGCCGGTCCAGAGCCCACCCCGCATTCAATGTCGATCTCGATCACCAACGATCACCCCGCATTCGTACGGTGCCTGGCAGTGCCAAGACACCTGACAGCCGCGCGCCCCTGAGTGGGTTAGTGCGCGTCGCGTCGTCGGAATTGGCCGTTCGATTCAATTTCACATTGAATTATATGTAGCTTGGATAGTGCCGAATGAGGGGAGGGGGGACATGAATGAACAGTATATCCCCCGCGCGTCGCCTGATCAGCGTTCTAGGGCGTTGTGGCACTGGGGTGGGGAATCGCGTGATGCCAGTGGGGTGCGCCGCCGTGCGGGGATAATCGGATTATTGTGGAGGGGTGTAGGCCCCCGGACACTACCTTATAGGTTGGTCCGGATTTTTTTCTGGATTTCGACTGATTTACTCTATATTTTGACGGTAATACGGCCCTGGACGCCGCAGAAAAACCGATTTTTTCCCCCCAACCGTGTAGATGTCTTAGTTTGGTCGTTGCGCATCGCTCCAGAGGGTTTAGAACTTCTGGAAGTCCCTGGTTCTGAAAAAATACCCCTGAAAACCGGTCGTTGATTTACTCTATGCCCGGACAAGGCTTATAGGTAGTGTCCGGGGGCCTAGGGGTGTGGTAAATGGGGATAGGGGGATGGCTATCTTGTGAAATCGATAAGCAGCGCTCGCGCGACGACGACGACGCGGGCTCCCGTGTAGGATAGAAATCGATGTAGAGGGGTGCGGGGGTAGCGCGGATCCCGATCCCGATCACACCCGAGCGCGATTGCATTTTAATTTCGCGATCGATCAAAACGTTAGTGCGGGGATATAAAAAGACGGCGTTGGGGCTGGGCTTGGGCTCCGTGCCTCCCGCTCTTTACTCCTCGCGCGTCATCTCACATCCACGACCACGTCAATAACAGAGAAGCACAGAAGAAGAGATGAGCACCCCGAACGGCGATACGAACGGCAATGCGGCGGAGGGCAGCGGGAGCAGCGTGCATGTTTACCCCGTCGCGCCAAGGCTGCAGCCGGGGACGGGGCCTGCGGGGGCGCCGCACATAGGGCCTGATCTGGCGGCGTACCGCGCTGCGCATGCAGAGACTGTGGGCGAGGGCAGCGATAAGTGGTGGGCGGAGGTGCGGCTTTTTTTTTCATTTCATTTCATTTTACTTGACTCTAATTCAACGACTTCCAGCAAGCGCGCTCGCTCCTCACATGGATCCACCCACCCACCGTCGTCCGTTCAGGATCCTTCGCGACGGGCGACATCGCGTGGTTCCCCGACGGCACGCTCAACGCGGCATACAACTGCGTCGACCGGCACGCCTTCCGCGCGCCCGACTCCCCCGCGCTCATCTACGAGGCGGACGAGCCCGCCGCGGGCCGCACCATCACCTACGCGCAGCTCCTGCGCGAGGTCTGCGGGCTCGCGAACGTGCTAAGGGACATGGGCGTGCGGAAGGGCGACACGGTGAGCGTGTACCTGCCGATGACGTGGCACGCGGCGGCCGCGTTCCTCGCGTGCGCGCGGATCGGCGCGATTCATAGCGTGGTGTTTGCGGGGTTTAGCAGCGAGAGCTTGAGGGATCGGGTGAATGACTGTCAGTCGCGGGTGTTGATTACGTCCGATGAGGGGAGGCGCGGCGGGAAGGGCATTGCGACAAAGGCGATTGTCGATGCTGCGTTGAGGGAGTGTCCTGAGGTGCGCTTCGTCTTGTTATTATTATTGTTATTCATGGCAGCAGGTCGAGCACGTCCTTATCCTCAAACGCACCGGCGGCAAGATCAATTTTGTCGAGGGCCGCGACAAGTGGTGGCACGAGGAGATCGACAAGGTCCCCCGCTACTGCCCCTGCGAGCCCATGAGCGCAGAGGATCCGTTGTTTATTCTTTATGTGCGTTTTTCTCTCTTTCCTGCTTCCCCCCCGCTTCCTTCGCATCCTCCTCCTCCTCTTTGCCCTCCTCCACCTCCGTCGCGCGCACCCTACTATCACCCCCCTATCGCCCTCCCACTTCCTCGCATCCGTTATCTTTTATCGTCACCATCCTGTTCCCTCGCTAGATTCCCGCTCCCTCACTTCCCGCATAACGCCGCTCCCCGTCGGCGCCCATCTCCCCCCTCCTTCTCCGTCCCCCTTTACTTCATTTCTGTCCTTTCCTCGCATCCTGGTCTCCATTGCCTCGCTCCCGTCATTCCCGCTCCCCATACCCTTCCCGCTCTCCCCTCGCTCCATCCCGCCGTCCGCCCTTCTTACCGTGCCCCGCCCACACTCTCGCGTTCGCCGACATGCCCCCCTCGTTCTCGCCCGTCCTCCCGTCTTCTGTCTTCCGCTTTTCGCCTCCGCCTCCGCCTCCGCCCCTCCTCCCCCATCGTGCTTCCCTTTAGCGTCTTCCGTTCCGTTCCTCTCCCTCCTCCCTCCTCTCCCCTCCCATTCCGCTCCGCCTCTCCTCGTCGCCACCTTCGCCTTCCCCTCCCAACCGCTTTTCCTCCGCGCCGCGGGCGTCCGCTCCCGAGTCCTTGCCGCCACCCTGCCTCCGCTACGCCGCCGTCGCCTTCGCCCTCCTATCTCTTCTACCCGCTCCACCTTCTCTCCCGACCTCTCTTCCCTCCTCCTTTCTCCTTGCTTCCCAAGTCCTTCTTCCTTGCCTTCCCTTCTCCTTGCTTCCCTTCCCTTCTTTCCTCCTCCTTGCTTCCCTTCCTCTCCCTTCTCTTCCCTTCCCTTCTTCCCTCCTTCCCCTTCCCCCCCCTTTTTCCTCCCCCCCCCTTTTTCCTCCCCCCCCCTTTTTCCCTCCCCTTCCCCCCCTCCCCCTCCCCCCCCTCACCCCACAGCGCTTACGTTAACTCAATGATGACGCCCCAGACCTCCGGCTCCACCGGCAAGCCCAAGGGCGTCGTGCACACCACCGGCGGGTACCTCCTCTGCGCCGCGATGACTGTCAAGTGCGTCTTTTCTTTTCTTTCTTTTCTTCCTTGCTTCGTTTCTCTTTTTTTTTGTTCTTCGTTGCGTTGCTTTCGAGGGTTTGGGGGGGAGGGGGGCGAGGGGAGAGGGTTTGCTCGCTCGGGGATGGGAGCCGTCCGCTCTTCTCTTGGAGTCGCTTCTGTGCGTGTACCTGGGCGCGGCGGGAGGCGGGGGCGGGCGTGCGTTGGAGCGCGTGGGTGCGGGTGTGGGCGCCCGTGCCCGTGGGCGGCGACGGAGCACGGACGCGCGTGCGTGCGTGCGCAGGCAGTGGCGTCGACGTCGGTGTCGGTCCTGATGGAGTAGGGCGCGGGGTGCGCACGGGGTGGTACGCGGAGCCGGGAGGACACGCCTACCGCCTACGGCGAGTTCCATGTCGACTGTCGCGTGCTACTTGTCTTGGGGGAGAGCGATGTGCGCTGGCGCCCGCCGTTCTTGCGTTTCGGGGGACGGCGCTGGGCGGGAAGGTGTGCAGTGGAGAGCGGCGGATGCGGGGACGCGTGGAGTGTGAGCATACGCGGGTGCGTGGCGCGTGGCGCGGTGCTGCTGGACGGGACGACGGGCGACGGGTTTTCGGATGACTGCGCGCGACGCGCAAGTATCGTGCTACTACATCCTGGCTTTCGTATTCTCCCTCCCTCTCTTCCCTCTCTTCCCTCTCCCTCCCTCCCTCCCTTCTCTTCAGTTTTCGATCCCCGACTAATCCCTCCTTTCTTTCGTTCTGTAGGTACGTCTTCGACGTGCACCCAGGCGACCGCTTCGCGTGCATGGCGGACGTGGGCTGGATCACGGGGCATACGTGCGTTTTCCGTTTCCATTCCTTGTCGTACTCCCGCTCCTCGTTCTGTGCCCTTTCCGTTCCTCCTGATCCGCTCCCGAGTCCCGCACCTCCCGAGCCCCCCCGTCCTCGCCTCCCGATATCGTTACATGCATTCCCGCTCGTATTCGACTCCCATTCCTCCTCTCCCTGTCGCGCTACCTTCCTTCCTCCTCCGTCAACTACTCCCGATCCATTTCCCGGCCTTTCGTGCCCCTCCTCTCCGTTTCCCGCGCCCCATTCCCACTATTACCTCCCGCGCTACATCCACCCCCGTCATGTCATCCTTTCCTTTCCGTTCCATCCAATACAATCCTCTTCCTCCCTTCGGCTCGTTCCTGTCCCTTTTGCTCTCCCTCTCCCTTCCCCCTCCTTCCCCCCTCCCCCTCCCCTCCTTTCCTCTCCCCCCTCCTTCTCCCCGTCGTCCCCGCGCTGACCCCCCTCCCAGCTACATCGTCTACGGCCCCCTCGCCCTCGGCATCACCTCCCTCATCTTCGAGTCCACGCCCGTCTACCCCACGCCCGCGCGCTACTGGGAGACGGTCGCGAAGCACAAGGTCACGCAGTTTTACAGCGCGCCGACGGCGGTGAGGCTTTTGAGGCGGTGAGTGTTTTTGGGGGTTTAGTGTCTTTTTTTCTGGCTTTTTTGTCCGTCTTTGGGGATGGCGGAGACGATGGGGTGCTGGGGTAGTGGCGGCGCGTGCGGCATGAGTTGTGGCTTTGGAGAGAGGGGAGGCGGGGGAGGCGCTGAGAGACGTGTGGGCGATGCGGAGGGAGACGGCGCTTAGGCGGATGTCGGATGGCGGTACTGGGGATGTGTCTTTCGGACGTTGGTCGCGGTCGTGGTCGTGGTGCTGCTTCGTGCTCGTAGTCGCAGCGTTATCCTGCGCGGGCGGGCATGCACCTTGGTCCCACACATGACGATTGGGTGTGACGACTTTGACCCTCGCTCCCCTCCCTCTCCCTCTTCCCGTTCTTGCTCAATAACTGACTCCTCTTCTCCCCAGCCTCGGCGCGCACCACGTTGCACCGCACGACCTCTCCTCCCTGCGCGTCCTCGGCTCCGTTGGCGAGCCGATCAACCCCGAGGCATGGGAGTGGTACAACGAGCATGTCGGGCGGGGGCAGTGTGCCGTGGTCGATACCTTCTGGTGCGTACGCTTTCTCTGGGGCGTGGAAGAGCGAGTCTGACGCCCATGTACAGGCAGACGGAGACGGGCTCGATCGTGGTGACGCCGTTCCCCGGCGCGGTGCCTACCAAGCCCGGGAGCGCGACGGTGCCGTTCTTTGGGCATACACCTGTCATTTTGGACCCGATGACCGGGAAGGTTGGTGTCATTCCCATCCTTAGCCGCCCTCCTGTCTCTCCGCCCCTTCCCCTTCCCTCCTTCACCTCCCGTCGCTAATCTCGCACCCCAGGTCCTCGAAGGCAACAACGTCGAAGGTGTGCTCGCGCTCGCGACGCCCTGGCCCTCGATCGCGCGCACGATCTGGGAAGACCACGCGCGCTACATGGAGACGTACATGAAGCCGTACCCCGGGCTGTTCTACACGGGCGACGGCGCGGCGCGCGACGAGGACGGGTATATCTGGATCCGCGGGCGGGTGGATGGTGCGTGCGCCTTCCCGTGTAGGATGACGACGACGCTAACTTCCCGTAGACGTGATCAACGTGTCGGGGCACCGGCTGTCGACGGCGGAGATTGAGAGCGCGCTGATTATGC
Organism: Mycena galericulata; assembly: GCA_029289565.1. Classification (NCBI taxonomy): domain Eukaryota; kingdom Fungi; phylum Basidiomycota; class Agaricomycetes; order Agaricales; family Mycenaceae; genus Mycena; species Mycena galericulata. The sequence goes on along the minus strand of JARKIA010000268.1, from coordinate 125,527 downwards.
ACAAGGGCGTCGCGGAGACTGCGGGTGCGCGCCCTCACTTCCTCTTCCTTCCTCTCTCATTCTGAAATGTCGTCTTCTAGTGATTGGGACGGCGGACGAGTTGACGGGGCAGGCGGTGTATGCGTTCGTGACGCTCAAGCCGTGCGTGTCCTTTCTATCGCATTCCATTTCGTTCCATGGTGATACTAATCCCCTCCGCAGAGAATTCACCTACGACGACGAGGTAGCGCTCACCAAGGAGCTCGTGCTGCAGGTGCGCAAGGTCATCGGGCCCTTTGCGGCACCGAAGAAGATCTATGTCGTCTCCGATTTGCCCAAGACGCGCTCGGGCAAGGTGCGTACTGACTGTTCTTCGCTATCTTCATCCCGTCTGCCCGTGCTCGCATGGCTCCCTCTCTCCTTATCATTCCTTCGTATCCACACGCTGACTCTCGATACAGATCATGCGTCGCATCATGCGCAAGATCGTCGCAGGGGAGGGCGACCAGCTCGGCGACCTCAGCACCGTCGCGGAGCCCGGCGTCGTCGATGTCATCAAGCAGAAGGTCGCCGAGTCGGCGTAGGCTAGACGGAGATACACGAATGAAGAGTCGAGAGGAATGGCAAAAAGACAATACGATATGAATGGCTGTAGACAGATAGTCTCTAAGATCTAAGTATGTGTAGTAAGGAGTACCAGGTAGCGAGGGGGGTTCCAGAGGTTATGTATGTATGTACAATACAATATGCGTGTCCACTTTATACAATGTGAATACAGATACTGATTACAGATAGCAATGGAAGGTTTACTGGGTGCATACAAGGTGGGGTAGTATGACCAGCGCTGTGTGCGCGCCGCGTCGAGCGCCTTCGTCCGCACGGCGAAGTGATCGGGGGAGTATGAGCCTTGAGGGCGGAGATTGGGTGTAGGGAGGTGTGAGGGAGGTGCCCAAGAAAAGGTGTACCGGATTCGGTGTAGGGCACGGACTGGGCGGTAGCGATGAGGGGTGGGGAGCGAAGAAACTCCGTCGAAGGGATGGTGTCCGGACGGGAGAAAGCGGGAAGGGGCACGTTCCTCGAATGGCCGCAGATCATCCGTGGATGCGCGTGGCGAATGGGAGCCACGGGAGAATTCGTCATGGCCCCGCTGCGCGAGCGCCGACGTGAAAGAGCGCGGGTACCGCAGGTGTCCGTAGCCGCCGCGCTAGGCGCCCGCAGAGTCGTGCACGACACGATACTCCCCGAGCCGAACCTCCATTCACTGGGCCTTGCACCGCGTGAGAGAAGCTCGAGATGCTGGCGTTCATGGCCGCCGCACTAGTCGCCCACTGCGCCGCGCACTACATCGTGGTACTCCTCGAGGCGGAGCCGCGCGAGCTCCTCCTTCACCTCGGCTGTGCGCCGTAGAAGATCGAGCCGGCGCTCCTGCGCCGCGGCGCAGCGGTCTGCCAGGGCGAGAACAGCGTTTCGATCATCCGACCAGTTTGGGGCCTGTGGGGGATTTCAGCGGGGGAAAAGGAGGTGGGGGAAGCGCAGAACCTCACTGTTAGCTAGCGAGAGACTTGGAGGCGCAGGCGGCGAGGCACGCTGGTGAAGAGCGTGCTGGGCCGCGCGCCGCGCCTCGAAGGCCGCGATCTCGGCGTCCTCGTCGACGAGCTGGATGTACCCCGTGTAGCGCACGGTGGTGTTTTGCCAGGGCTCCAAGGATGCGAATCCGGATCCCGATGCGATGTCGGGATGCGCGCGCGTACTGGCCGGAGAGAACACGAGTGACGGTGAGGGCACCTCGTGAATGCAACGGGGGGCCGCAGGCACCGAGTGCGGCGACGCATGAGCGGAGCCCGAGCTAACGCTGGTGTTCGACTCGGGCTCTCCTCGCACAGGGCTCATCTCCGTGCGGCGCGTCCCGGTAGTGAGAGTCGACGGGCTCCCGGTATCGTTGCGCGAATCCTTCTTACTCGGATCCCGCGCAATATGCCCCTTATGGCGCCCGTACCAGCAAAGAAGGCGGCCCACGAAGATGGTCTCCGTGTCCTCCCCACGCGCGAGCCGTCGCGGGTCGACGTTGCTCAGGCCGACATCCTGCTGGAGTACATCGGCCTGCAGAACCCCGAGGAAAATCTTCATGCAGTCACAGTGCACCTTAGTGGTGGTCGACGAAAAGAGCGCGTCGCGGTCCGCTGGAGAGATTGGGAGTCGGAGGGACAGCAGGGATTCCAGGATACATATGAGTAGAGAAGGTGTGAGCTGCTCGTGGGAGTAGATTGTGATAGGCAGGTCCAGGGAGGTGAGAAGTTGGTTGAGTTGTAGTATTAGGATGGGGGATGAAACATTAATCGAGCGCGAAGGATCCACGGCACGATTCCCGCTCATTTGCCGAGAAATGGGTGCAAAAACAGGCCGGGATCGAGTTATAGGGCGACCATGAGCCCCGGACGGTCAAAGCGAGCAATATTGACTTTAGCACATGGTAGATTTGGTCCAAGTTTGGTCAGTCACGCTGTCACGGTAACATTTTTTTTTTGTGGACAGTGACCAAACAGTGACACACTGTGATACATCACCTCACCTTGCTCTCTGTGGTAGGTTCGGATCAAGCCGCCGTTCCATTGTTTGTTGATGCGGGCTGAGTTTGGGGGTCAACAATGGAAGGGGCTTGTGCCAAGATAAGAGAAAAAGGCAGGACCTTTGTCGCGTCCCAGAGCACTCAAAAGTGTTCCAATGACTTCGCGTATTTGAAGAGGATCTTACGGTTTTAGTCAACTTAGACTATGGCCAACTCAGATTTATCAAATTGACAATAGCAAATGTGCAGGACACTCTGGAAACTGACGTTCTTCAAGATCAAAATGCTACTTTATCTGCCCGATTTTTGAGCTCTCTCGCAACATATCAAATAATTTGAGCGAGAGATGTGTTTCAATTTATTGTCTGAACCTCTCTGCCACTTTCTCCAGGTCAAATGGAGTGGTGAGGCCCGTAAACGACATAGATATCCGAGTCCATCGATTCACTGTCGATCACATTTCCATTTTAGGAACGATCGGCAAACAGCAGAACTTAGACCAGAGTCCTTGATGCGTCCAAGGTGTCAAATGAGAATTCTGAAGAGACAGAAACACTCGGATTAAATAATGGTCTCATTAGTGTCCATAAAATTTGCACTCCGGGGAACTCACATTCTCGCATTCGGTGGAGTTGACTTGCCATCAATCCCCCGAAATCTCCTCCAGAGGACTTCAAACTTTGGGAAACAAAAATTTAACCCTGGGCTATATCACTCTTAGATGTATAATGAACAATATTGTCTCTTTGATTTTGGTGGAAAGGGAGGGATGAGGTCGTAAAATGACTTCAAAGATCCTCACTGTTTTGATTACTTTGTCCCAAGCCTCTCTCCGAGATTGTCCGGCTTGCCGGACCGGAGACAGGCTTGCTCCGAACCTATCTCTGTGGGCCAAGGTCAGTAAGCCTTCTACTCGAGTTTCTTCTGCCTGTTTGCTCGTTCGGAAGCTACTCCGTTACACGGGTTTGCATCGCCCCGAGAATAAGATTGTCGCTCCTGTTCTTGCTCCTGTTCCTCTGTGACTGTAACGCCGCGCTCAATCCTCTTCTGCAGAGCGAAATCTTGGAATCTCGGCTCTTTCACGCCAAATATCGATCTCAATATTGCTCCTGGTCGCGCAACGCGTTAAAGAGACATTAGACTTCTCCTTGCACACACATCTTATCTCCGGCGTCAACATTGACCCCACACTCCTCCTCCTTCCTTGCTACTACAGAACCTCGATAACGCAGGTATACCCTCGATGATCTCGATCTCAATGTATGGACGCGTAATCTGGTCGAGAGGGCGCTGGCATCGCACGGTCTAGAGGAAATACCGCGCGATATGTTAATTCATCGTCTTTGTCGACTCGTCGCAGGACAGGGTCATTTTTCCACTAGTCGCCGTCCGGCACGCGGCAAGTAGGTAGGTAGGGATCATTACACGCGGAAAATCTGTGTCATACACAGTCTAATATACGCGCCGCGACTGCCTACTTATACCTCCCGAGATTTTGCACGAGCATTTTTGTCTGAAGTGGACTATCTGCGGCCCTCTGCTCCTGTTCCTTATTTCGGGGAGACTTGACCAGTGATTGGAGAGTTTCCAGGACTGTTTCTGTGAAAGAGCTGTGACACCCTCCGGGTACTCGCTAACGCCAGAGCAAAGTTCGCGCTTCTGCGGATGGCACCATTGAGACTTGTCCGATGAAGTCAGAGTCAGATATGGATGGCCAAGTGGACTCATTCTGCACTCAAGACATGACTAGCCAGCAGCCCCGTGTCTGGACCTCTGTGTTCGGAGACATCAGCAGTTCTAGGAGGTAGTCCAGCAATTTCGCATCAATCAGAGCCTGTGAACCTTCGAGCCATCGGACAATTCTAAACAGCGCGAATGCTGCCCCCTCGATAACTAGGGCATGCGGATCGCTGGTTGAATTGATAAATCAATTATTACCCTCCGGTTGATTGAAACTTACCACAAGCGCGCTATAAGAGTCGGGATGAGGTCTAAACCGAGTATTATACAAATGAATATGATAGTAGGATTGTAACGCGCGCGAGATCTGCGTAGGATTCCCACGCCAAGCTTATAGGATCAGGATGGGGACGTGCAACATTCGTAGGCTCAATGGGAGAGCAGCGATGTTCGTAGGATTGGCGTACCGAGTCGCATCAATGTGATGGTGACTGTCACAATATTTTTTTGCTTCCCGCCACCACCCCCGCACGTCGACGACTCTGTTCTGTGTGGGCTGTTCTGGGTAAGCTGCTCCCACATCCCCAACATTAACTTACCTGACACGGCAGCGCGTCAATGTCGAGGTATTTGGATGGGGACGACGCACGGGAAAATCCACTTCTACTACAGGCTTTGCAGCGCGAGGGGAGCGATGGCGGAGAGCACGGTAGTGGCGCGTTTGATTTAATGAGGTGTGTGGTCGTTGGAAACATGACCGTGAAATTTGCTCACATCGATTCAGCCAAACTGAGCCAATCGTGGCCACATCTGACAGCATCGGGCACTCTCGACAGCGTTTTCGGCTCGAAGGCGGAAAAAAAATTGCTAATGCAACGGTATTATAATCATTTGTGGGTATCCATAATCTGCCTGTTTTTCAGTCCGAGTCGAATGTGGAACAGGTTCCGCGCGTGAGTGATTTTTTCCAATTCCCAAACCTGTTGCTCATCGCCAGAACTCCCAGCATTCGTCTGAGCGTGTCGCAGCTCCGAGTCACAGCACGGAGGAACCACCAATCGACCATGAGTGAAGACGAGCACGATGATGTGCAGCGTAAGAAAGAGGGTCAAACGTTGTGAACGGGCGACGAAGCCAGCGGACCGGTACGTAGAACCATTCTTTGTTGTTCATACTCCCGCGGGGCCCATGTTACACATTCACGACTTCCACGAGCGACACCGCCCCATCCCCCGCCAAACGCAAGTCGGTTTTAACGGCAGCCGCACCAGCACCCAAGCCCAAACGGCGAAAAACAGGGGACTCGCTCGCTGGTCGGCCCATCGAACTGGTTCCTGGAGACAAAATGACGGCCGTTAGCCCCCGGGAATATGCTCAGAAGGATTGAATTTGCGGCACAGTATCCACAATATGTCAAGTTTCTTTGTAATACTTTACAATGCGACGACCATTTCTGTCCTATAACAGTAATCCTACGAATAATACATGCCCACATTGGGATCCTACAAACTTGTCCATCCCTAATCCGGATCCTACGAAGATAGAACAGGTACCATAATCCTACTATCATACTAATCTGTCTAGGGCTCGGTCTAAACCGGAGATTCGCATCTCCTGTGCAATGGCTTCGAGATCGAGCAGCTTCCCCAGGATTCAGGACATATATTGCCTGACGCCTGCGTGCGGGGATTGAAGTAGTTCAGGAACGTAATCCAACAGAGGGGATTGCACTATTGCCAGAGACTCTCCCGAAATGTAGCTTCCCACAGCTCCTTCAAAATCGCGGCCTCATAATCACCCGGGGACACTTGCTTGATCCACACCCATACGTGCCCATCTCCATCCACGCCGCCGATCGTAACATGAGCCATTTCTGGTTTCTTTTCGGCCATCAAGTGCGCGATCGAAACAGGCCCAGAACAAAGAAAGCCAAAAATTCATCATTTGCATCATTTGTCCAACAAGATGTGCTGCCGCTCCGCTTCGGAAAAGAGAACTCGCGTTGGAACAGCAACAAAAGGCCTAAGAAAAGACTTCGTGATTCAAATGCATATTTTTCGCTATATGATATTATTAGACTGTATGAGCATCATGGAAAAATCAAGGGACGGTGAGGTAAACTATCCGCCTCCCTGAATATATTGCCTGGTAGAAAGACGGGGATTAGTCGAGGTGGACGGTGGTTGGGGCGGAGGAGAAAATAAAGTGATGGGGGCGATGAAAACATTTGAGTGTTTCTGGCAGGGATCCGGTTGAGTTTTTGCAAAGATATCATTGACGATTCAAAAAATTGCAAGCTGAGCTTGCAAGCATCGAGCCAGTGGCCAGTCTCCATATAAATTAAAGGCGCGTGGATACTCGAGGGAGTTGGAAGCAGCAAAAAAAAGAAGGAAGCAAATACGGAATGAGTGAGTGTCACTCTTAGTCCATTATACCAAAAGACATCTACGTGGCCACAGGCGGGCTACGTGTCTTTTCTGCGGCACAGCGGAGGTTGACAGCATCCTGCAGGCAGTGAAATGTCAGGGAACGAGATCACATGTATAGATCGTCACCAGCGGCTGTTGAGCCTCTCTAGTACTCGCCGTTCGATTTGGAAAGCACCAAAGTGCAGCCGGGCGAGAGGAGAGGTCGAATGGGGATTTTTGAAACATAGCCCCAGGTTGACTGTTAGGAGAGAAACAGAGAATTGCCCAGCACAGCGACGCAGAATCGAGGGCGGAGAGCAACAACAGAGAGAGGTGGAAGGGGATAGAAGTCCCGCCCCGTTAACAGAACCAATACATAGTGGTTGAACTCACACAGTGCGAATATGATCCCAGATGGAAGGGCTGTTGAAGGGATAATTCTAATCAACAACCCCCGTACTTTGTTGTACGGGGGTTGCCGTTATTCAGCAACCCCCCTTTAGTAAGCCGTCGGATCACAGTTGCTGGTCTCTACCAGTGTTGCGGCCAGCGGCAATAGTACTAAGCCTCCCACGGAGGAAGCTTGTACTGTATCAACGACGACACACAAACTTTGGCCCGTAATACTAATTACTAGTGTCAGTTACGGGCCCGCCACCAAGTGATTCTTTCCCTGTAGAATGTCAGACCTATCTTATCCATACCATAGTTTTTACCCGTCCAAGTGGATGAATTCAATGCAGTGTAATATGAGCTCTGGAGTAGATAGCTAAAAAACCTATGCTGCTCCTTGAAAACGTCGGGTCGGGCTTGCTCGAGCTTGGGTCGGTAAATATCTCAGGCCCGACCTTACCTCAGGCTTGGGCTGAACTTAGTTACTGTTTTTTTGTCAGTTGAGCTGAGACATTCCTCACGCTGTAAATATCCTGTTCAATCCGTTATGCACTCCATGTCACTTCGAGGAATTTTGAGAATTCAACTTTTGAACCTGTAAGACCACTGGCAGTGCATTTCCCAGTTCGGAACTTCATCAAAGGTGCAGTGTTTTCTATACTACCGTCAACTGGTGTAAAGAAGAGTATGTGAGGTTGATTAAAGGTCAGTTCCTGGTGCATCAACAGAGAGCGCCACCGACGGTGAGCGGAACGCGGCATCACTACAGATCAAAGCGGGGTATCAATTCCTGCCGGCAAATAGCCGAGAGTATTACGACGTGGAGGTTGCTGATTAGAATTATCCCTGTTGAAGCTGTATAAATGAGTTTTCATAGGCCGTATGTCTTGATGCTCTGCTTCCTGGTCATTTGACGTGAGGGAAACAGAACGTGAGGAGAGTAACGAGGAAGGAAAGATCATGATGGGGATGGAACCACTCTGCCTCCTGCGGTGGAGCCGCTGAAATGTCAGGAAACGAAAATAAACAGATTGTTAACAAGGGCTATTGAACCCACAGACCTGTATGTAGCCGGGCAGCCCAAATGGCGAAGAAACTCAGTGCGGCTGTTGTATGAGCGGAGAGGCTCGATGTCAGGAACAGATCGAATGTAACTGCGCAGCAGTCGAGCAAGTCTAAGAGCCTGAGATTCAAGAGGTAGAAGGGGTTACGATTGGAAGGGGTTAAACCCCAAGAAGGTAGGTAGGTAGGAGACGCATCAATTGCGTATCAAGGATCTCGTTGGCAGTGTCAAACTTGGCGCACAATTGAGCACAGTGCCGAGACGATCCCAAAATTGGAATGTAGTAAACGAGTGGGCAAATGCCGAGATTGTGATTTACATGTAAATCAAGGGACCAGAGCGACAGTAGAGTGAAAAAAAGGAGACCTGAGTGGGGGCAGTGGATTTCGTTCGAAAATGATACATCATACCCATTTCATCCGCGGCCGGCAGGCCATTTTTTCTAAATCTCAAAGTTTACAAGGGCCAGAATTGGAACAAAGATGGTCTCTTAGCTCAACTACTATACTGTTGGTACAGTAGATTCGACGCGGGAATCGCGGTGTGGCGCGTAAGGAGTCGTTTTGAAGGGAAGTCGTTCAAAGTTGCCCTCCGAGGTGAAACTCCGCACCAGCGGAGTGGTATCGGGAAACGTGCCTTCTTACAAATGAAAGGGCCGTGACGAGCCACGCCGCGGTGCGACGGAGCCGAGGGTGGACGCCGCCGGTGCCGAGGCGTTCGGCACAGTTCCGATACGGTCTGCCGCGCGGCCGCTTGAACCTCCCGGCCGACACCAATACGGGAAGGGTTTTAGGATCCACCCCAGAGTATCTGTGGCTAGATTCACCCCGATCCCTCCCCTTCACCCTCTTCCACCATATACACCTCTGTGTATTCAACCGCATCCAATTCTAGGCGATCGGCGAATGGCGGCGTTTAGATAATACTACAATTTGATTCCCACGTCGGTCCCGGTCTCTTCCTCTCCGCATCCATTTAAGGGCCAGCCAGTCTGGCCAACCTTCCCATTAGACGGCGATGCCCTTCTCCGCATCTGATTCTTAACCGCTGCAACTGGCTTTCACGTCCTCTTGCCAGACTCTCTCTCTGGGACTACTATAACCGAAAACCTCTCCGAGTTGTTCCCATCATGTCCTGTAGAAAATCGGTCATTCCAATTTCCGAGGCTTTCTTTTCACCGGAAATGCCCTCAGATGGTCGTTGCCCGCTACCTTGGTCCAGGGATGATGAACCGTGAGAGGACCGTCGAAGATAACTGTTGAAACAGCTCTCATACTGGCCAATCTCTGGAGGCTTCTCACAGTGCCTTGTTCTTCCTTAGTAACCGTTATCTCCAGCTTCCAGGCGGCGAACTTCGAATTGAGCTTGGCAGCTGGCAGCTTCTCGGTGGTATCCGGATCCGTCGTGGTATACACCTTCCCTTTCGTTTCCAGTTCTGACTGTGTTTCTAGCTCATACCATCACTTCGATGCAGGTTTTTCCCGCGCACGACAACATGAGGGACAGGTATCGCCTCGTCCCAGACGCCGTCAGATGTATCTATGAATATCCGGAGTATATCCGGCTCTCGGGAGTGGTCGCGCATAGCACCTATTGCGGTTCCCGTTCACAGAAAACATGACTTTGCGGGTCAATTCTCATATTTGTTGAACGGTTTTAGGCATGCTGAATACTTGCTGGCATGGGCACGTACGTTACACGTTTCCATGGGTCAGAGGGCTTCGGCGCTCATTTCACGTTCACCTTTCGCATCCCGCAGCATTGGTTAGTATACGCGCACGCGTGTTCGAACGCCTCGGAGTGCACTGCCCCGCGTGCAAGTGCCTCTATCTCTTGCCACAGTCCCTTTTTTTCCCGTCCGGACAGAAACGGTCGCGGTGAACCGACGTGAAAATAACTCGCTGAATTAATCCCGCTGCAATTCAATCCCAATCAGCCCGCCCCAATAATGCTTGATGCGTATCGTCTTTCGTAAGCTAGCCGGAAGGGTCAACGAGCAATATAAAAGCAGCTTTGCGAAAGCGGAGAGAGAACTCAGGCCTTACCTGGTCATTTGCATTTGCCTACCGTCCTTCGGAACCCTCAACACCTGTCGCTATGTTTTCCACGACATTCATTCTCCTCGCGGCTCTCGCAACTGCTTCTAACGGTGCCGCCATCCCTCTCATTTGAATCCAAGTATGTCGAACTGACGGCGATCGTTTGTTTGTAGCGGCGCTCACCCGGCGTGTGACGTGCCCCGACGGCAAGAACACGGTGTCGAACGCGGCCTGCTGCGCGCTGTTCCCCGTGCTCAAGGACATCCAGGCGAACATGTTCGACTTGACCGACCCATGCGGCGACGCCGCGCATACCGCCCTTCGCGTCTCGTTCCATGATGCCATCGGCTTTTCGAACACCAACAGGAGCTTCGGGTATGAAATTATATCCTCTTCCTGCTGATCCCGCGGGTGACGAATGCAATAGTACTGGAGCCGACGGCTCGATCTTCATCTTCGGCGAGACTGAGCTCTCTTTTGCTGCCAATCTCGGTATCGCCGACGCCTTCAACCTCGAGGTGCCGTTCATCCAAAAGCACAACATTTCGGTTGCCGACTTGTATGGCATCTCGTCAACACCTCTACGTCTTTCCTAATTTCATCTATCCTAGCATCCAGTTCGCCGGCGCCGTCAGTTTGACGGAGTGCCCCGGTATCGCTCGCCCGACGTTCATGTTCGGCCGTGTCGACGCGAAATCCCCCGCCCCGGACGGCACAGTCCCGGAGCCTTTCCGTACGTGCTGACGCCAGTAGAGATGTTGATTTTCTGAAATCCTCCCAAGAATCCGTCACGCAAATTCTCGAGCGCATGGGCGACGCTGGCTTCAAACCTGCTGAGGTCGTGGCCCTCCTCGCATCGTAAGTAATTTCCACTACCCGCCATTTCACCCATAGCTCACTGTCATATTAGCCACTCCATCGCTGGAGCCGACGATATTGACCCGACGATCCAGGGTGTGCCTTTTGACTCGACGCCCTCGGTTTTCGACACCCAGTTCTTCGTCGAGACTCAGCTCGCCGGCACCCTCTTCGGAAATAGCAGCAATCAAGGCGAGGTCATGTCTCCCATCGCCGGCGAGATTCGCCTCCAGTCGGACTTCGAGCTTGCCCGTGACTCGCGCACCGCCTGCCTCTGGCAAGCGAACGTCAACAACCAGCAGCACATGGCAACCACGTTCAAGGCGGCGTTCGCGAAGATGCAGGTTCTTGGCCAAGACGTCTCGAAGATGGTTGACTGCTCCGAGGTTATCCCCGTCCCCCCGCCCATTTCTGCTAAGCAAGCCCAGGCGTTCTTCCCTCCCACCCTCTCCCGCAAGAACGTCCAGCAGGCGTGCGCTGAGACGCCGTTCCCGAATCTCCCGACTGCCCCCGGTGGCGCCGAAACCGTCGCTGAGATGTACGTTGTTCCCCTTGTACCAGCCTCCAAAACTGACGGCTCATTTCACTCCAGCATTCAGGACCCTGCGACCACCGGCGCGTGCCAAGATGGCGGCTCGGGGTGTACCTTTTAGACTAGACATATCCGGGCAGACCTGGACCCGCCGTGATGACCTCCGGGACCACTTAAGTTGCTATCTTCCATATTATCCTAAGCCTTCTCCTCCGTAAGGGCCTGATCGGGTGCATCAGAATGAATTCCTAAGATTCGACCGATTTCTCTGCACCCACATTTTTCCCACACATTTTGTCCCTAAACTAGGCGGGAATGGAAATATTGTGTATTTTCTCCATCATAGATGATGAGAAGTGGCAGAGAGCATGTGGGTTGTAAATGCCCTGTAATTCTAAAGTTGAGCTCCTGGAACTCGTGGTCGATCTTAGAATCTCTCAGAAAGTCTGTTCAATAAATTTCCCGCCACTCTTTGGGCCAACTGCTCATAGAATGACTATTTCTCAGATTCTGAGACAGTTTAGGGACGGGATAAGTAGCCAAAACCAATTCTAAGAAAATTCTAAGAAAGTTCTTGTGCACCCGATCAGGCCCTAATGAGATGTTTAGCATTTTTCAACTAGGTTCAATTTAGGTTCAATGTCGTTATAAGTTATGTACGTTATAATCATTTTTTTGGATTCGGTCAAATTCTTTTTCAAGGCAAGTAAAACGCAAGTGTTCCAAATACTGAGGCGAGCGGTGATGAAGAGTACAGACGTTGGGTGGCTTGAAACGGCTTCAGAGAACAGTGACGTATTGTGTTATGTAAGAGCCAAACAGAACGTGGGTAAAAAGTGAGTGATCTGTGGACAGACAATTAAGCAAGGTAGACCTGGATACCTCCGGATCCGGGAACCAAGGTTCATTTTACCCGGTATTCGGTGTGCCCCTAACTTACATTAGGGTATGAGTGTTTCACACATCTCAACTTGAGCCTCGGCCCTCAACTCGGACCCCTGGCAACTCGAACCCCAACTAGGAGACCAAGTTGGGGCACAAATCAAGTTGGGGTCCAAGTTGGATGTCAAATCGTGCCTAACCCCTCGACTTGACATCTAACTTGGGATCCCAACTCGGTGCCCCAACTTGGTGCCCCAACTTCGCTTAGTTTCGGCTGCTCGGTCCATTTGCTGGACATCGGGTTATGTAATTCCACTTCCCGTCGCCCGCCCGCCCACACGCCACCTCCCGACGGCCAAATGCATCGCGGCAACCAACCTAAAAATTAAACTTTTGTAAAGCAATGAAAACCTGAGCCACGCTCACTTGCTGCAAACCAAAATTGACAACTTTTTCAACATCAAAGTTTCAGGTGCAGTACATGAAAATAATGTCGGACTTGGGAAATGAGAATAAACTTGGTGCATGACCCTGAAAAACCCAGAAATAGTGGAGTAAATTGGGGCTCGAAGTTGGGAGATAAGCTGCAGGTGTTTCACACATCTGTCCCAACTTGTGCCCCAACTCCGACCCCAACTCGGCGAACTTCCTTTATATGCTCCCATGTAGTCTTAGACCATGGTGAGATTTAAAATTCAGCTGAAATACAAATATTACATTGTTGCTGCCAGTTTATAGGGCGAGAATGCAAGAGGGTTGGTTTGAGTACACCATGTGCATTTTACTACGATATGCTTCATTTCCGAGCAAAAATGACAACAAAAAACTCGTGCCACAAGAGCCATTAGCCATCAAGTTCCGCACTGCAAAAATTCCATCTGATGGCTCGGATGGCTGCATCCTGCTGCATCGCAAAGTCGCTAATATCAATATTAATGTCAACTTGAACTCGCGGGCCGCGCCTCACCCCGCGTTCGCCCCGCGCCCACCATCCCGCACTCCGACGACATGCCTCCTCACCTCCGCCGCCGCCTTAGCCAGCTAAGTAAGTTAATAGCTACTATTACCCTTCTGACTGGGCCCGCGCCCCGCCTCAACTCCGATTCCTTCTCGTGCGCCTATAGTATGTGCGTGCGTTGTAGTATTGGCACAATCCATAATTTACATTTCGCAGGGCATCAGTAAGACCACATTTTACTTGTCGGCTTGTCTACTTTTTTCACTTGTTGCAAAAAAATAAAAGCACCGAAACGATGCTTGGGTGTCAACGCACGCACTGAAAAAAAAATTATTTTCCGAACTTGTCGTTTTTTCGACATAGCTTGCGAGCTTGTCAGCTTGTCGGCTTTTTGAGCCCGTACAAGCTTGTACAAGCACCGGCAAGTAAAGTGTGAGAAGGCCGATGGGCCTGCGCATCCTACTACCTAAGAGCAACATGAATTTGTCGAATCGAGCTCAACTATAGCTTCACATGATTTTAATATGTAACTTCAAGGCTGAATTTACATAAAGCTCCAGCAGCGCAGCGCAGCGACTCGGTACCGACAGCCGTTGCACACTGTCTCTGCAGCTAGTACGGGTATGGAAGTGTGATGGACATCAATGCCTTTTCTTGCTCAAATGTGTCCCCGCGGGCGGGATGGATCCGCTTCGCATTGGAATATGCATGTATACATGTACGCCCGAGTATTGCAAGTAAATCTCATCGCATCCGACTGGCATCTCAGCTCACGCGGACGCGCCCTCCGAGTTCGGAAATATCGACGCGAGTATTACCCGGGCCCGCGACGCGAATTCGAGTACACACCTCAACTCGAGCAGTAACCATGCTCTGGTACATAGTACGTATGCGTAATAACGACTCCCGAGCGCCTCGAAAATAGAATAAAGTGTGATACATACTCCATGGTGAACGTCAATCGCCACCCTCGCTTGAACTGGGTGTGCAGCGGATTGTATCTGCAAGATAGGTTCGATAGGCAGCCTAGGTCATGTCCATAAATTTGATAGTATTGGCTTCATTGCAATTTGTCTCGCAGACTTTGAATGTGCTTCAGTGAAATTCGTCTCAAAAATTGCTGATGTCAATTTCAATCTGCGGTTTTCCTTCCTGCTCGCGAGCCCTTCGATGATTGATGTACAATTCTAGCGATGTTTCTGGTTTACCTGGATTGATGCAGAAATAATTAACACCATGGGTACCGTGGAGCGGGTGACCTCAAAGATGCATTCTTCGGTTGTCTGGCTCATACAGTAGGCCTTCATTCCTTATATAAAAGATAGAGGAACCTCCTGTCTTGAAGTCGGCCAATCTAGTCAGACTCGAGCATCGGCGAGAGACATTCCTCGACTGCTACTGAACTGTTCCCTCTTCTAGTATCGAGAACGCACAGACTGCGTGCTCGCCCGCTCACCAAGAAGGCCTCCACCATGCCTGCCTCACGCAGGTTATCGTCGCTAGGACTGCGAACCTGCACTAAGGCATTTTCCAGCTCCGGATCATTGCGATAGAGCCAAATGGCATGCAGAAACCCAGTTCCGTCGAGCGGCGTGTCTCTGAAATGGGTGCGGGCATTTTGCCACACAGAGAACGGAATGGAAAGGACGGAGAGAATTATGGACACCGCGAGCCCCACTAGGACCTGGAGCAAATGAGCACAACGTCTATATTCCAGAGTGTTGAAATCGCGTACAGCGATAATGTTGAGCTGTATATGCGATGGCTGGTTAGTCACCTGCAGGGGGGAAGTCTGCAGACGTACGTCTAAACGAATTTCCGTGAAGATTTGCGGTACTACAGCGCTCCCTTGCTGTAAGAAGGGATGAGGCATGTTGGCCGTTCCTCGACCATCGCCGGCGGGAATGTGGCCCACTTGTAACATTTGAGCGTGGCGCAAGAAAATATTACTTGCCCAAGTGACCTACGTATCCCGAATATGGATGCCATCAAGGTCCCCAGCGCATTTTCGACCTCGTACAAGGCGAGCGACGCGGGTGGGTTCGCTCCCAGCAGATTCAACTCATTGTTTAGAAATCTTAGAGGGTCGTGTCACTGGGATGGCTCAGTCGAATTAAGGCTTGCTTACTCGTCTCCGGGCGTAAGAAATCCAGTTTGATCAGACGGGGAGGGATTGACAGTTTCGAGTTGTATCGTCGTCAAGCCTGTAGCACCAAATAGTAACCCCCACTAGAGGTTTACCGCTGATTAGCTGGCGCTGGGACATGTTGCGGCGACACTCACTGTCTGGAACAACAAATTTAAGGTATTGTCCGGGATGAAAGAACTAGGTCCATCGGAAGGGAACCAAATTGACGATGTTTTTAGCATGGATGGTCCGCCCGGGATGATTGCTCCAGACTGAGAATCAACAAGTACATGATGAGTGATCAAGGATTGGGAGCACTGCAGAAGTTGAATAGCAGCTACACTGCTATTCATGGGGGTTGTAAGCTCTATCCAGGCACCCATGTTTCCGTATGAATCGTGGATAGGTATGGTGCTGTAAAGGAGAATACTATTCATCACCTCGACGCCATTCGATTTGGACGAGTCCGCAAAATCAAGGGCGGTGATCCCAATAAGGAGGCCAGGGTCTAAAAATGGATCAGAAAGGTCACGACGGGGTTTCGAACGCGTACCCGTTGACGCAAGGGCAAATGTTATATTATTCCGCAAACTCATCTCCCAGCGGTATATCCCGGTCAACATACTGATCCCAACCTCCTCTGGCATTATATATCCACAGGTCATGTTGAATGTAGTAGCATTCACGGAGACTTCACCAGTTCCAGGATTGGGGGGTAACACATCGTATAATGTTGCCCCATCCAATCCGACTACTGTCAAGTTTCCAAGGAACGGTAAGATGGGCAAGGTACTCGCAGCATATAAGGTGATGTCATTTCTAATGTGGTGGTCAGACGGGACACGATGAAGAATGTAAACTTACAAAAATGATGCGAGAGTGTCGTTAGTTTTGTAGTCGACGAGACTCTGTGTTTGTACAGGAATAGAGCGAGTAGAGTTGAATGTTTGGACGGAAAATAATGCCGGTGTTGTCACATGAAGGACCATGATGTTCCCCAGATATAGGACCGCGGAGAGAACACCAACCAAGGAAGAGCGGAGAGATCGTTGGCCTAGAAGAGAAAGCACCGCTGAACCAATTCCCGCCCAGGCAGAAGCAGTATCATGCGCGGCTGTCAAGGTTTTAGTAGAATGAAGGTTCAGGCGCATTGCAAGTGTCTGCACTACAACCACCATGACCGACGAGTAGATCTGATCGCCACAAATCTTATAGACTGTTCGTTCAATAAAACCTCGAGCGTACCGTTACAAAGGATGTGCTAATTGCGGCAATCAGAAAGGAAACTGTTTTTTGCTGATCTAGAACAAAAACAGCTCCGTGCTCCAGATGTCCGGTCCAGATCGCTAGGAGTGCGAGGTGTAGCGCCACGAGGAAGGAGTGAAGGGCCGCAGAAATCCAACGGAGTCCTGCGGACGTGCGAAACCAGTCTACTTCTGGCTCTGCAGAAACGTCATGATCAACAAATGTAACCACTTTCTACTCCAAACTAACCGTGGTCTAATTTCTTAAAGAATTCGGCGTGTTGGCTCGACGCAGAGTCTGAAAAAAGGTGCTCGCTGGCAGTTGATGTTGCGCTGGGCTCGATTGGGTCATGGAATCGGTGCATGCTATGGGGGACGGTGGAAGACATGGGATTGTACCAACTAGCACACACGCTGCTGGCCTAAATACCACAAGATCATCAACGACTCGGAGATTCCATCTACGGTGCTTGTTGAGTTCAGTAGTGAACATGATCACCAACTTTGCCGAGATCGCCCTCGCGTTATCTAACAGAGTATGATTGATGTCCATGTATATTCACGACATGAAACAGGATGCGGCCCAACCAAGAGTCACGTCCAACCAACAGGGAAACAGTTCCCCGAAGGCGCGCATACCAAAAGTGCGGCACACGGCATTTATCTAGATGTGCGGCACTTCATCATCATCTGCGGCACATCGGCTTCGGAAGCACGGCACAGTATGTACGGCACGTTCGCAAACGTCTCGCATCATCGGCCCATTAGCCCGTGACTCGGCATTTTTCGCCGCGACTTTCAACTAAGGAAGTACATGCTCATGGGTGGATCTTGAACATGTATTATCCCAATAATTACATAAACTCCTATTTCATAATATTACTGACTGGCCCCCCAACAGTCCCCAACGCAACTCAAACATCACGGCGTGCCGGACTTCACAACAATGCGGCACATGCGGCACACTTGTGATAGGGTGCGGCACCTGTGCCGCTCTCCGTACGCTGCCTAGCGTTTCTCCTTTCATTGTTGTGGTCACTCAAAAAAGTCTCTCGTATGACGCTCCTCCGATCTGCTTCAGCGCATGAACTCAATCTTGCCCAATCGCACATCTGGTGCCGTCGGGTTTTGGCACAGTTGGTCGCGGTATACAACCCATCAGAGGATACTTAGCTTAGCATCCATCTGAGCGGCGGCTGTTCCCAGGGAGATGGCAAATCGTTTGCGTATCGATTGGTTCCTTCTGCCCCTGTAGATCGATGTGGCATGATGAACCCATTCGATCTTCTCACAAGCTTGGCGCAATCGCCACCTCTCGATATCTAGAAAATTTGCTGCGAGGAAATCGCTCTTGAAAATTCCCGGTATACTGCATCTCCGACGGCCGGTATAGATCCTTTCGTCACCCCACGCTCCATGCAGCCACAACAATAACATAGGTAATAATTTTGTCTCGCAACTAGACTTTACCTCACGAGTCGACTTTGAAGAACTGTTGCCCTGTTGCTTAGACATGGCTTTTGGTTGGGCCGCATCCTGTTTCATGTCGTGAATATACATGGACATCAATCATAATCTGTTATTAAACGCAAGCGCGATCTCGCCAAAGCTGTTGATCATGTTCACTGCTGAACTCAACAAGCACCGGAGATTAAATGTCGTTGATGATCTTGTGGTATTTAGGCCAGCAGCGTGTGTGCTAATTCGAACAATCCCCATGTCTTCCACCGTCCCCCATAGCATGCACCGATTCCATGACCCAATCGAGCCCAGCGCAACATCAACTGCCAGCGAGCACCTTTATTCAGACTCTGCGTCGAGCCAACACGCCGAATTCTTTAAGAAATTAGACCACGGTTAGTTTGAAGTAGAAAGTGGTTACATTGTTGATCATGATGTCGGAAAAATCCAAGTCGGCTTTAAACGGCATTGAAGGCGTTCAATGCCGTTCAATGGCCAGATGGTTTTAGCTGGCTCCGAACGCACAGTTCGGAATCTTCCAACCGCTCTGAAGCCATGCTGAGGGTTTCAAGTGCTGGCATGGTCGGAGGGTGCTTTAGATGCTTTTAACTGCTTCTGAGCGGTTTCGAACCCACTTAAACAAATGGAATAAATATTGGGGCTCGATATCATTTCTGGTAAATTTCATACGATGCCCACGAAATAGTAGAAAATATATATATTGAGCAATATTGAGTACATAGTATATACGAGGGTGATAATGTAGCGGGGAGTATGTACAAGCGCGAGATAACATCTGAGCATTAAGGTGAGCACCATGAATGACTGAATTCAAGTAGTCAACGTACCATGTGAGATACATATACAGCCTGGATGAACATACGGAGGTCAGTGAGACATTGATAGCACAGGGGGGAGGAGGCCTTACCTGAGTGAGCATCGTCGCTGTCGTAGTACGGGGGGTCAGAAGGGGATGGGTAGGATAGGCCAAACACACATACTAGGCGAGCGGAAAGAATCTAGAGTCAAACGAGTCCAGCTCGTCATATAGCGGCCAGCACACGTACCTCGAATTAGCGCGGGTGGTGGGGATGGTGGTGGAAGGGAAGGAAGAGAGGTGGAGTCACGGCGTCACAAAGTGGTGGTTGATATAGCCGCTCCGGGGTTATGACATCACCGCTCCACCTCCCCAAAAAATGCTACACTACCCGTCCCCTCCCCACCTAATGCCTATCCCTCGCCGCATATTCTCAGCTAGATCCCATGTCTCGAGGGGGAAGCTCGCCATCGACAAAGCCTAAAGCTCATCGCCGCCACGCTTACCAATCTCTTCGATATCGAATACCTTGCTGGGACCCGGTGCGAGCCCATCGAAAGTTGTACGCTCGATAGCCGTCTCTTGAAACTGGAGGGTGGGATAGCGGAGATTATGTAAACGCGAACACGACCTTTTGAGGCGCGGCAGTGCGTTGTGCAGCTTTTCTACAACCATGTACGCTACTGACCCTCTATTTCCAAAACAGAACGAAAAAATCCCCTCTTCATCCTCCTCTTCTCTCTAAACGCCGCCGCCACACCATCACGACGACGACTGATGACTCACAACGCCCCCGGGCCGCCACACGCCTTCCCGAGTTACTCGCGCTCGCGCTCCCCGTCCCCGCGTGCCGCCGTGACTCGGACGAAAAGGTCGCCGACTGGAGCTCCGCCCTCGCGCGCGAGTGCGCCAGTGCCGTGCGCCCCTGCTTCGCCGGGTCACTCGGGGATGAGGCGAAAGTTGTGCCGAAGAGTGCACAGATTTATGTAGACCTAAATGTATTTCTTGACCTCAATGTCTCGTTCCGTCGCTCTCAACGTCAGAAAATAAGACAAGTACAGTTTAATTCGACGCGATCCGAGTAGATGTTTGGTGTTTCTACATCATCATTACTTATTGCAACTTCAAACGGTGCCGTCTCGAAATAAGCCTTCGAGTTGCACCGTTGCCGGCCCCGCGAGCCTGCGCGGGAGGAGACTGGTCGAGCAATTGCTCGCCTGATGGGCCCGGCACGGGGCGTCTTCGTGGCGCTGCATTCCGTGAGCGCGGGCGCGAGTTTTAAGGTTGATGGGGAGGAAGGAGACCAGTCAATCATGTGGATTAAGCTAATTTTGTTCCTTCCTTTCTTCTTGTTGGCTCAAAAATGCGACACACCTTGGAACGGCATGGGACGGCTTGGTACTTACACCGAGCCTTCGAGCGGCTTCCGAGTGGTTCGAAGTCCCTCCGCCGCGGCTTCAAAGTGCTCAGATGCCATTCCAAGGCCAGATGCTGTTAAATGCCGTTGCAAGCCGACTGGCTTTTTTCCGACAGACGTTTCTGCAGAGCCAGAAGTAGACTGGTTTCGCACGTCCGCAGGACTCCGTTGGATTTCTGCGGCCCTTCACTCCTTCCTCGTGGCGCTACACCTCGCACTCCTAGCGATCTGGACCGGACATCTGGAGCACCGAGCTGTTTTTGTTCTAGATCAGCAAAAAACAGTTTCCTTTCTGATTGCCGCAATTAGCACATCCTTTGTAACGGTACGCTCGAGGTTTTATTGAACGAACAGTCTATAAGATTTGTGGCGATCAGATCTACTCGTCGGTCCTGGTGGTTGTAGTGCAGACACTTGCAATGCGTCTGAACCTTCATTCCGCTAAAACCTTGACCGCTGCGCATGACGCTGCTTCTGCCTGGGCGGGATTTGGTTCAGCGGTGCTTTCCCTTCTGGGTCAACGATCTCTCCGCTCTTCTTTGGTTGGTGTTCTCTACGCGGTCCTATATCTGGGAAACATCATGCTCCTTCATGTGACAACACCGGCATTATTTTCCGTCCAAACATTCAACTCGACTCGCTCTATTCCTGTACAAACACAGAGTCTCGTCGACTACAAAACTAACGACACTCTCGGGTCGTTTCTGTAAGTTTACATCCTTCATCATATGTCGGGTCTGACCACCACATCAGAAGTGACATCAGCGATTATATGGTGGACACCATGCCGATTTTACCGTTCCTTAAGAACTTGACAATACTTGGATTGGATGGGGGATCATTATATGATGTGCTTCCCCCCAACCCTGGAACCGGTGCAGTCACTGTCAACGCCACTGCCTTCAACATCACCTGTGGATACATAGCACCAGAAGATGTAAACACCAGGAATTCCACCGGAATATACCCTTGGGAAATTGATTTGCAAAATGGTATAAGATTTGCCCTTCCGTCAACGGGTATGATTTCGGAAATCCCGTCGTGATATTTCTCAAACATTCTAACAGACCCCGGCCTCCTCATCGGGATCAGTGCCCTCAATTTTGCACTCACTGCGGAAGCGGACGAATTGAATGACGTCGATTACAGCGTCGACATGATGGATAGTATTCTCCTCTACAGCACCATACCAATCTACGACTCACTTGGAAATAAGGGCGCCTGGACAACCCTCACTTCCCCTATGGATAGCGGCGTGGCGGCTATTCAACTTCTGCAGTGCTCCCAATCCTTGATAGCTCATAACGTAGTCGTTGATTCTCAGTCCGGAGCAATTATCCCGGGTGGGCCATCTGTGCTGAAGACATCGTCAATTTGGTTCCCTTCTGATGGACCCACATCTTTCATCCCGGACTATACCTCAAATTTATTACTCCAGACAGTGAGTGCCGTCGCAACATGATGTCCCAGCATCATCTAACCCGCGGATAAACCTCTAGTGGCCATTGATGTTCATATCGACAGGCGCCACGTTAGCACCACTGGATACTATCAATTCTGCCCCCATCTCGCATGCAACCGGACTTTTCATGGGCGGAGACGAGTGAGTAGGATTCAACCGAGCCATCTGAATGACACAAGCGCACAAGATTCCTAGACAGTGAGTTAAATCTGCTGGGAGCAAACCCACCTGCGTCGCTGGCCTTGCATGAGGTCGATAATGCACTGGCGAGCTTGATGGCATCCATATTCTGGATATGTATGCGACTTCGGCGCTGGATATTTTTCACTACTGAACTCAAGTGATGCAGTGGGCCACATCTCCGGAGGCGATAATCGACCCACGGCCTTGACGGGCAATATCCGTCCTTTCCTGCAGCAAGGCAGCGCCGTAGTAACACAAATTCTTACGGAAATTCGTTTAGAGGTATGTCTGCCGACTTCCCATCTACAGGTGACTAACCGAACATTGACAGCTAAACATTATTGCTGTTCGCGATCTAATCACTCTGGAATATTGTTGTACTCATTGATAATTCCTCCAGATTTTAGCGGGGCTCGCGGTGTCCATGATTCTGACGATCCTGTCTATTCCGCTTTCCGTGTGGCGTGCCGCCACCCATCGCAGAGACCCGCCGCTCGATGGAACAGGGTTTCTGCATGCCATTTGGCTGTATCGAAATGACCCAGAGCTAGCAACCACCCTAAAGCAGGTTCAAATTCCTACCGACGAAAACCTCCGTAATGCAGGCATGGTGGAGGCGGTGTTTGTGAGCGGGAGATGGGGAAAATTCATTTGCGAACATGATCAGGTCTCATTGTAATACCGGACGCTAAAAGAATGTGATCTCACCCACGGTTTTCGACAATCTCATGCTTGCATATAGTCAATCGCGGTTCGGCCCACTTGTTTGGGACAGATAGGCCAAGTCGAGCGTATACAAGACCGCTCACCAGGCTGCATCGGTAAGGGGGGGTGAGCGTGAGTTCGACACTTCGAAGTTCGCCGCGAGGCAAAATTTCGCGTGACCGGCGGATAAAAATCTGGCACCGAAGCGAAGATTTTCGCTTTTGCGCATCACTGAGCGGGTTTGGGTTGGGTCACGCAAGGCCACTTTCGACAGAGGCCTACGTGACGCGGGACCGGCGGTCACATTCGGCGCCGACACCGGAGTGCGTGACGTGTGACTGCCGAATTGGACAGTAAGAGCAATATGTGCGGCAACGGACCTGGGACAGGCGTGACTCCGTGAGGGAAGACAAAGACGTAGTCAAGCACTCGCCAGGAAGAGTTTGAGAAAGGAAGAACGGAGTTGGAATGAACCGAAATAACTTTGAATGCAAGTGAAAGGAACGTAAAAAGAAGCGAGAGTACACCTGCGCATTTACTTCGTGTCCGAGCGAGACCTCCGGTGCGACAATGACATTTTGAAGGAGGAAGCACGAAGAAAGCAGAAGAAAGACTGAACTATACAAAATGAGCCCCACAGGGTATACGGGATGCCCTAACCCGGAAGATGGACACGGAAGCCAGTGGTAGACAATTGCCAGCGAGGAAGAGATCCAAACTTGCGGGATCTCCGGATGTTGGGGACTATTAGAACCCACGAGCGAACGAACCGTACTTAGGAGGAAATATGCGAATACAGTGACGCTAGAGAGAAGAAGGAATGCAGAAACGGGGAGATGCGTACGCTGAGGCCGCTCCGCACTGTTCGAATAAGGGTTGAGTTATTCACGATGCATGTCGCATCGGATCGAACAATATACCGAGGGAGCACTAGCGGCCTCGAGGTGCGGAACGGCGCGCTACTTTACTTCCCATTCAGATCAGGTTCTAATATGTGGGGGAACGGGATTAGGACGAACCGTTCTTCGCGCGGCGTGTCTACGGACCCAGCAAGTTGAGCCCCGAGCGGGAATACAAACTTAACACGCGAAAGATGGGAATCGCAAGATACTCAAGCAATAGTAGAATATCCGAGGTGTATGATGCGGTGGTGGTGCAAATTCTCAACGGCGACGACCTAGAACGAAGATGGAATGAGCTATGAGCGATAGTCGATAGGCAAGAGAGTGTGTTGTGGAATTACGAGTCGAGCCATGTACATGCGGGCGCGCTCCGCGCTGAACTGCGTGGATCCGCCGACGGAGCAACTGCCTTATTAGTAAGAGGACAATGTTGAGGGCGGCGTGACGGACACGCCGAATGCATGGATACCGAAGTGAAAGATCGGCGAATTGAACGGAAGTACGTTGTCCAAGAGACTCATGAGTTCGTAGGGTGAGCCTTGGTGAGACGATCGATGAGGACACGCAAACGCGGAAGTTGGTGACTGGTACTTGACGACTTCGGTGGAATTTTAGTAAGAGTCGTCTTCCAGTGCCACTAGGACTCCCTTTCGAGCTTCAGATAAAGAAGAGCTTAGCGTGAGACTCTTGAGAGAAATTGAGGTCTAAGTGTGCATCTGTCGTCAGCCCGAGAACCAGTGAAATGGACTGATTTACTGAAGGACGAAGGAT
This sequence comes from Mycena galericulata, assembly GCA_029289565.1. Taxonomy (NCBI): domain Eukaryota; kingdom Fungi; phylum Basidiomycota; class Agaricomycetes; order Agaricales; family Mycenaceae; genus Mycena; species Mycena galericulata. Next base: position 101,079 of record JARKIA010000268.1, on the reverse strand, counting down.
TTTTTACACGTGGCGGTTAGAAGGTCGTGCACGCCGCGGATCGAGCGGGCCGATCGCGTAAGGATCATGTGATCCCGTTCGATTATTGGATTCTGGTTTGAATCTCGACGATACAAATGAACAGCTGCTCTAAGGTGTGTAGTTCATGTAGTATTAACTCGGCGATTTTAAAAGATGTTTCGCAAAATGGCAGATAACATTTACAGCCACCTACAGCCACCGGCAGATAACTACCTGGCTGATCCGAACATGAACCGGTCCAAGTGAGCGACAGGACCAGATGGTACGAAGCAAAGGAAGTGATGAATTTTGACACCATCTATGTACGCATGACCTTCATAGCGCGTGTACACTAGATAAGTCCTGGAAACCGGCGGTCCCAAGCGGGACCGGCCGACCTATGCTGTTCCTGGGCTGGTGTTTTTCTGGCAGCACTTAAAGTTACTGATACCGCTCAATGAGTCAATCGGGAGAGTATTCGAGAGTCGACAACCTTGTGCACCGCCTACGCAAGATATCTTTCCTTCTGCCGTCGTGCCGCGCCTTCCCCCATCTCGGTGGTCTGATCTGTCGTAGCCATTTCATCCAGTATCTGCCACTTCCCCCTCATATCAGTATCTTCCGGGTGATCTGCTGCTGCGATGTAGCTCTATTTAAGTATCGTCAACGGCGGTGAACCTAGAGCTCCACATCGATATCATAGGATATATCTTTCCCCACGTAGGAATAGCCCATCTCTTGATGGATTCCTAGCGGCACACCCTTAAGATGACTCGCAACGAGTATCACCTTGTTTCCTTTCTTTCTCGCCATGCCCCTCGACGATGCAGGCATGCACCGAGCCGGTCTCGCCTTCGTTTATAGGATAGTCCCCGTGCTTGTTGCCACCGTTCTCTACGGTTCGTGCGCATCTGCTCCTGAAATACGCCGGCTGACTGTCTGCAGGCATTTACGTCTCCCTACTTTCACAAGCTACCCGTGGATTATGGTGAGCTCGTTTCACCTTCTTCTATTCAATCTTTTGAATAAAACCAACAGGCAGCGCGGTTTCAAAAATCGCTCCACCCTCATCATCCTCTGCGTGTTGTACACGGTATTCCTTCTCTCCAGTGCCCTTTGGGCACTCGAGATCGCACAATTATTTGGCCTAGTCGGCCTGCTTCTCTACCCCAACGATTTGTCGACGGATAACAAATTTGCGCAATTCTATGCCCTGGTTGCCCGAGAAACGTCTATCACTGGTGTCCTTTTTGAGTGTCAGGTCGGGGAAACAAATTAGACTTTCACCCACATTTTCTCAATCATTTCAGATGATATTGGGTGATGTACTTGTTATCTGGCGACTCTTAGCGATCTGGCATGAGCGGAAAACCGTCGTCTTACTTCCGCTTCTTTTCTGGAGTGGTATGATCGGTACGTTCCACTTCTATCACCTCTCATATACCAACATCATTTTCCTCCAGTAAATATGATTATCCATGCAAGTCTCTGCAGATCCGGCGTGAATAACGTCGACTACACCGGCTTGTGTAAAGGGACTGATGTTGCTGCTCCTGTGCTCTCCATCGTCACGAATGTGTCCGTCATGTCATTGACCATTTGGAAAGCCTGGTTCGTGCATTTCCAAACTAATCCTTTATTTGCTGAGTGAACTCAAGGATCTTTCGCGATGTTGTCATGCGCTCATTGCGCTCGGAGAAAAAGAATAGAGTTTTCTCCGTGTTTGTGCTCCTAATCGAGTCTGGGACTTTGTATGTTATTATGCTCGTGCGTGGTTCCAGTCTTGCAGGTTTCAAGAACTGATTTTAACTCTCCACTGGATATAGATCACCGATCTCCTTGTTACCTCTCTAGTAGTCGGCGGCTCAGAAAGCGTAGGCAGGATGATAGACTGCATTTCCGGATATTCCACCGTCCAATTTGTTGTACGTCTTCCGCATCTCAAGCTTCCTGCTCCATTTCAATTCAGACTGAATTTATGCAGGGCATATACCCTACTCTCATGATCGTGGTACTCCGAGAATCTATCTGGAACCATTCAGATGAAACAGTCGATGTCATGTCCATAAGTGCGGCAAGGCGTACTCGAGGATCTGGTCGTGTGGGGCAGAGTGATCTGGAAGGATGTTTAGGTGACAAAGGAAAGATCAGCGCTTTGCGGTTCGCAGTTACCACGAGCCGCTCTAGCATGGATGGAATGGAATCAGGAGAAATGTAACTAGTTTGTAACACACATCGACCGTACACTTTCTATAGCGATATCGGCCCTACCTCATGCGAGTGTGCTGCAAAAAACATCGAATCTGGGGGATAGAAATGAAGATCAGCTTGTCGATAATCCCGTCTCACGAAGTGACACCTCCAGAGGATTCTCTCTTGAAAAAAGGCCCCTGGCGACTTTGGGTAGGTAGGTAGGTAGGTAGGATCACACGGCCGGTTCAACGGGGGAAAGGCGCCACTATGGTCGCCGCCTCGCAAAAGCGGTTGCGGTCAGATAAGATCAGATCAATATAACTCATACAACATTTGGCAATGGGATACAAAGCAGCACATATTACCCTACTCTCGTAGCGGGGAATTCAATTGTCGCCCGCAGTCTTCATTCATGTACGATGTTCTCAAATGTGGCGGCGAAGGAGACAATTTCCTGGGTCTTACTCTGTCTCGGTGACCCGCTGGCAGACGTTCTACGGTTCTAAGTATTGTGATCTTTATCTTGGCACGAGCATGTATGAAGGTGTCAATCGATGAGTCGGATCGTATTTTCAGTGGTGATCATGACTTGTCGACTTCCAAGACGACTTCATTGAAAATTTGAAAATTTACATATCAGAGACGTCCTTTCGAGATTCAAGTCACTTGGCGAGAGACTCTTGAGAGATATCGTAAATCGGGCAAAGCAAATCTGCACCGAGCCGTAGGGGCCGCGGCGGGCCGCGCGGACAGATCGGGCCGCCTACGTCACGATCACATGATCAGCAAGTTGCCAGCTTGCCATTGCCAATGGCATTGGCAACAGCTTGCACGTAACTCCTACGTAGGTTTTGGGTGAGCTTGTTTCAGTCTCCGACGCGAACTCTTTCTAACTTAATGATGTAAAAGGCTATGTACCCTGGAATGGAGTCAACGGCGACTTTTCTAAGTTTTCTTCTCACGCACAAAATCGCGAATTGCGATGGCCTCGCTAGCCTCATTTCTACCGACAGATATAGAGCCAGAAATCTTCGAAATCTCGGCTCTTACGCACCCGAAATCTATCCCAGCATTACTCAGGGTTGCCCGCCGCGTGAAAATATGGTAACAAACTTCAGCTGCACTCAGTTCTTGCTTATCTCGGCAGGATCGAGCCATTTCTCTATAAAATCGTAACCCTGACAGAAAGGTTTTACACGGGCCTACTTCGATATCAAGTAACAGCACCCGTACTCCTCAAAATGTTGGAATCTAAGCCGATCTCTTTTTGGCACCAACACGCTCGCCACATGCGTGTCAGCTGGCGCGTGCAACGCGACGACACCTTTCAAATACTCTTCATCTGTTCCGGAGTTTCCGACCTCTTCCTTTCCAAAGAAGTAATGGACCATACATTCCTTCCGCTTTTAGCGGCAATGCCGCTTGCACGTCTCTCGGCGAGCCTCGACACTTTTTGATTCGGTAATCGACTTTGCTCACCCCTTGTTCGCTCGCCTCACCCATCTCGACAATTTCAATGTCTATTCCTCTGACAAGTATCCGCCGGTCGACTTTGGCCGTTTGCCCTGCTTGACCCATATCTCCTTCAATTTCCCCCACACTTGGGCCTTTGAATCCCACCGCCCCTTCTTCGAGGGAGTTCTGGCCAACTCCGTTGCCCTGAAAGTTTTCATCCTTCTCACCTATGGGGATGACGAGGCACGCGGAGTAATGTCGCAGTACAGCGTTTCCGCTCTTCGAAGCCCCAGTATGTCCGGAGTTGGCGGAGTTTGTCCACTTAGCGATCATGCAGAACCACGTTGAATGTCCGTGGACCGCGATTCTGTCTCTGAATATCGAAAGTCTGGCTGCGAAAACACCTCGAATCTAGATGCAACCGCCTCCGTACTCATATGGGAACTTCTGTTCACATTCGACGTCCAAATTGGGTGAATTTTGAGGTACGAATTTGGAGCACCAATAATGTCTCCGAGGACAGGGATCCAGGCGTAACAGCGTTAACTGTGCGCCAGCGATACTGATCAGTGAATCCCAGACAATTTGCCTACAACAATCAAAAGCCTTGCCTTCGCACGGTGAAATGCGAGAAATAATATGCCTGCGAGCGGACAAGCCAGCCGCCAGTCGTCACACTGATCCGGTAACTTCAAGGTTGCGCACAGTGTCCCACACAGGGAGTACCGAGAAAACCAAATCAAATATATATATATGGATTTCAACAAAGGTGTATTCCCAAAGATCGATGAACCAGCAAGAAGTTAGAACATACATCAACTCTAGAGCCGCAACAAGTTTGGGAAAGCGCATCAAAGGGGAGGGGTGAATACGCATCCAGTGCCGTCGTCCTGGCACGCGCCGTCGGTGTTAGGGTCCTGAATGCTGGAGTGCAATAATCCGTAAGTTTGGAAGTTAACTATGCATACAAGGGGAACAACGTACATCGAAGGGACGGCGGCGGGGCTGGGACCGGAAGCAGTCGGGAGCCTGGGGAACGCGGTCTCGGCGCACGCCTGCTGGACGTCCGCGCGGGAGAGGGTGGGGGGGAAGAACGCCTGGGCTGCCGCGGCTGAAATGGGCGGGGGGACGGGGATGACCTCGGAGCAGTCAACCATCTTTGAGACGTCTTGGCCAAGTACCTGCATCTTTGCGAACGCCGACTTGAACGCATTCGCCATGTGCACCTGGTTGTTGACGTTCGCTTGCCAGAGGCAAGCGGTGCGTTCGTCGCGAGCAAGCAAGAAGTCTGACTCGAGGCGCAGCTCGCCCGCGAGGGGGGACATGACCTCGCCCTGGTTGCCGGCCGTTCCGGGGAAGAGGGTGCCCTTGAGCTGAGTCTCGACGAAGAACTGGGTGTCGAAGATCCCAGGCGTCGAGTCAAAAGGCAGACCCTGGAGCGTCGGGTCAATATCGTCGGCTCCGGCGATGGAGTGGCTAATATCACAGTGAGCTATGAGTAAAATGACGGGTAGAAATTGTTTACGATGCGAGGAGGGCGACGGTCTCAGCAGGGGTCAAGCCAGCGTCGCCCATGCGCTCGAGAATTTGCGTGACGGATTCTTGGGAGGATTTCAGAAAGGCAACATCTCTCCTGGCATCAGCACGTACGGAAGGGCTCCGGGACGGTGCCGTCCGGGGCGGGGGATTTCGCGTCGACACGGCCGAACATGAACGTCGGGCGAGCGATGCCGGGGCACTGGGTCAAGCTGACGGCGCCGGCGAACTGGATGCTAGGATAGATGTAATTAGGAAAGACGTAGAGGTGTTGACGGGAGGCCGTACAAGTCCGCAACCGAGATGGAGTGGTTTGCGATGAAAGGCATCTCAAGGTTGAAGGCGTCGGCGATACCGAGATTGGCGGCGAAAGAGAGCTCAGTCTCCCCGAAGATGAAGATCGAGCCGTCGGCTCCAGTACTATTGCATTCGTCAGCCACGGGATCAGCAGGGAAGAGGAGGATATAATTTCATACCCGAAGCTCCTGTTGGTGTTCGAGAAGCCGATGGCATCGTGGAACGAGACACGGAGGGCGGTATGAGCAGCGTCGCCGCACTCGCCAAAGTCGAGCATGTTCGCCTGGATATCCGCGAGCACGGGGAACAGTGCGCAGCAGGCCTCGTTAGACACCGTGTTGCCGTCGGGGCACACCACACGACGGGTGAGGGCCGCTACAAACAAACGCTCGCCGTTAGTTCGACAAACTTGGGTTCAGAGGAGAGGCGGTACCGTTGGTAACAGCAGCGAGAGCCGCGAGGAGAACAAATGTCGTGGACAACATTGCGACTGGGGCTAAGGATTCCGAAGGACGGTAGGCAGATGCAAATGACCAGGTAGAGCCTGACTGTCCTCTGGATGGCAAACCTGCTTTTATACTGCTCGCCGGCCTTCCGGCTAACGATACTCAATAAGCATTGGGGCGGGGTGGGATAGAAAGCGGGTTTGATTCTTGGATTTTCACGTCGGCTCAACGCGACCGTGTTTGTCCGAACTGCGACAAAAGGCGGCGAGTGGGAATCGGGACCGACGCAGCGGGTAGATATTGGCGATAGCAAACAAGTACCTGGTTCCCGCGTGGCCCTGCAGATTCGCCACTTGTTCGCGTTGCGTGTGAAGCCAAATAGCTTAGTTCCGTACGGAAAAGCGACCGTGGCAAGATATGAAAGCACTTGCACGCGGGGCAGTGCGCTCGAAGGCGTTCGAGCGCATGCGCGTGTACTTACCAATACTGCGGGATGCGAAAGCTCGAGGTAAAATGAGCGCTGACACATCGAAAACGTGTAATTACGTACATATGCCACCACTCGAACCAACAAACCGGATAACGGGCCCATAAATTCATGTTTTCGTGAATGGAAACCGGAATGGGCGCAATAAGCGACAGTCCCGCGAGCCGGATATTCGCAGCTGTCATCTGGTAGGCGACGATACCTGTCCCTCATGCTGTCGCGTGTTTGAAATAACTGTACCCAATTTTAGCTGAAAACATCATCAGAGAAAAGAAAGTGAGATGTAAACTTGAACCACAACGGATCCGGAGACTTCATTCACCGAGAATTGGCCGCCACGTTTCGAAGGTCGCCGCCAGAGACATGGGAGCCGGACATAACGTAGCAAGGAAGAACGAACTAATTTTGGGAGATGCGACCAGTCATTGGCCAGTTTAAATACCGCGAGAGCTATTTTTAACAGTTATCTGAGATTCTCTCATGTCCATCCTTCGACAAGTAGAATTCCGACCAGGCACAGGGAAAATGCAGTGAAAACACTCCTGCTAGTACAAAGATTGCGGACTCTGGCAATTGTTTTAGTTTTGTGGATCAATTGTGGCGACTAAAATAATTGCCAAAGTTCAACTGACGGCTGCTTACATAATGTCTTGGATTTCGCCCTCAACATCGGTAACGAGGATTTTAGGTGGTCATTACTCACTAGTAATTTTCTAGCGGGGTTGACTCGTGTTAAGTCATATGAGAGACGTGTGTTTACAATCGGCCTCTCGACCGGTTGCCATCAGTCTCGGAACGGCGGGATTGCAGCGCGAAGTAGACGCGACGCACCGCGACGAGATCACATATCAACGTGACCGTGTTTGCACTGCCACCCGCTTAGTGCGTCTCATCTTGCTTGCCATGTCCTTTGTGATTTCTGTCCGTTTCCAGCACATCCACTCCTGAAATCGCAGTCTTTGCCTCCGGCCGTTTCTGAGGCACGGAGCACATCAACTTTCCGTCTGGGAAGGGCGTCCTGCAGGACCACTGCCAGTGTGGGGGCGCACTGGCGGTTCCGAGGACGCGGAGAGCCCAGATTACCGGCTGTGCGGAATGACACTGCGGATCGAGTTCGATCCAGCACTCGTGAGCTACGTGGTCCCCGCCCAGTTTTTCTACCGCACGCACAAATCCTGCGGGGCGGCCCGGGCGGGATGTTGGTACGCGTGCGTTTTTTTTTCTACATCCAAATTCACCTCCGTGTTGACTGTGTGCGCCCAAATCTGCTCCGCGATCTTTACAATGACATCCGACCTATTTTCGACTGGATCAACCAAAGTTGGCCGTGAATATGCTGAAGCAGAAAAGCAGAGAAACCGATTTCCAGCTTGACGTACCTCCATCTCATACAAATTTCCAGGGCCCGGAACTCTGGCTGTGACTGAAAAGGAGCGAGCACGAAAACAACTTGTGCCGTCTGCTTTCGGTTGAATTTTCGCCTTTTCGTGCGTCACATGTATCCAGCCACCCCGTACTTCAACGGCCTTCAAGCGGAAGACTCACGACAGTATGCGCCCTATCATCAATTTTACGACGCGAAAGCGAACATTTAGCTAGAAGTTCCTTAGCGTCCCTGATACTGGTGTCGTTTCGGCACAAAGGCAAGGATTCAATTTCCCTACACATTCAGACCTCGCCATCGAAGGGACAAGTTCTCTGCCCTGCACGTCTACAAACCTCGACCCGGCGATGGTGAGTTTAATCAACTCCATCAGCAAGGTTGTCTCGCGCTTCCGCTCCTCCGAATCTTTTCAGCGACTCCTCAATTCGCGTTTGCGTGCTAAAAATATAATTTCCGATTTCGCTCCCGCATTTGACAAAACCGGGGCGACGCGAAATCGCTGGTAATATCTCAATGTTGCGGAGCGCAGCGATTCCGGTGTCCAACTCTATGAAGCATTCCTGGAGTCTGGCGCAACTACGGAGTCACCAGCAATCATTGGTCTCACAACGATATCTACCATGGGTTATCTAATTTCGTCCGAGTCATTTCTAAGGTGTGCAGGCCCTGTCGAAACGAGTTTGATATTGCGGCAGCCGAAGCTCTATCGCCCCTCGCTACCTGGACAGCTAAGTGCCACGAGTATGTCCTTGTATCGAGGGGGGGGCAATGTAGTCGAAGAACAAGTTGGCAAGGTTATCCTCGGAGGCGCGGGTCGTGGCCAACTAATTCTTGAAGTCCAGAATATGACGCGAGACAGCGGAACAATTCCGTCTCGGCGGAGGGGAACCCGCGTTTTAAATGGATGTTGTTCTGCTGCAGAGTGTCGCACATGGCTTCGTAGCCAATAAGCGCAGTTCTAAATGGTAAGAGTCCCGCCCATAAGGGCGCAGGTGTTTCTGGAGCAGCTCTATTTGGAGCGCTAGAAGAAAGGGAGCCTTCGCTATGGCCTCGCTGCGTGCACGAAGAGAGACACGCTACAGGTGGAGGAGAGGGTGCATTACTCTTACTCGGATAGTGACGGCGAGGAAGCTTGAAGAAGTGGAAGCCCGGAATTAGTCGGACATCATTCGGCGCATCAAATGCAGTGCTGCGGGACCTCGGGCACCGTTCTGCCGCTCCGCCCCTTGAATCTCGGTGCGCACCTTGAAAAGAGACAATGCACAGTAAACTGGATAGGTTTGTATGTATCTCACGCTGGGAACCATGTGCGCTTTGCTATTCGGATACCGTTACTATGCCTGCAGCCCGCTCGCTCTAAACTCTCTTCGACGCCCTTACCAGAACTGTGTCTTCACCCTTGTCGGCTGTTCTCGGACTGGTATTGGCACTGTAGTTGGGGGTTTCCTTATATGTAAGGGTACTTGAGGTACGTCGAGTTGATGGACAGACTCACCTTGGTTCAACACACTGATTCGGCGTCAATCCAGATTCAACGTTCCAACACCTCCACCGTTGTCTTGCCGTCACAGTAAGTCTGTGCGTACAACTATCTGATGAACATATTCACTTTTACTGACTTCGACTATTGCTGCTGATCCTCGTCAAATAGGTATCGGTGCGCACTGCTAACAAGTAACTCGCTTGAATTTCATCGTGCTCAACTACTGACTGACTTGAGCTCTGATGGAACGATTCAATGCTCCAAATGCCGAGACTATCGTTTACTGACCTGCATTTACACTTATGGTGCGTTATATTATCATACACTCAAGCTGCTCCGAGTCTGCACTGAGTTGACTTTCACCACAAGCCATCCGAGATTCGACTTTCCTCTGCAACCGGAGTGTGTCGTATTAAAATTTGACCATTGCTTCATTCCCACAAGCTTCACGCGTTCGAGTTATGGTTCATGCCTTCGATGCGTGGTCTATCCATCTAACGAATTGCTGCCCCGAACTGCTGTAGATCTCTACGCGTCAATAAGATTCGTTTCAAAATTTTAAGACTGAAACTACAGATGTTCGGGCAATCTTGCTTGAACTCGGGAGGTGCGTATAATTCACCGACTCACTTTCACTTCCATAGTGAATGTCGGATTCAGCTCCGACTTACTAAGTCGCAGTACTATCCATTGCGTTCCTGCGTTCCTGCGCACCTCTCAACTCTTATCACTAGTAGCACTACTACTCACTTAGACTATCTAGAACTGCACCATGGCATCAAGCACAGCCAGTATTAACACTGTGCTGGATATTCATTTCATACCTCGCTGGCTGACCGGTGCATTCAGATCTTCGCGTCCAATTTCCGACTTGTATTGTGCTAGATATGTGCTGACTCGAACCTCTAGACCCCAATACCTTCAAACACATATTCACGAATCTCGACTTGACTCTTATTTGCTCTGTAGGTGTATTGCGCACTGAGTTATAGATCCAGAATCATTGAACTCAGATTTTGACTGGGCGGCTGCATATCCACATTCGGGATCGTATTCAGTACATCGCTGAATCCCACTCCGCTGCCATTCGATACTGAGGCTGTATTGGAGAAGTTTGTGGGCTGTGGTATTGCTGACACTTCCAAGTTGTAGTGATGCAAGTCAGCTTCCATGTAGTGACATCGAGTTCATGTGCGAGACCCATTTATTTTGTTGAATGCCTAGCTAACCTACGGTGGCCTGTATTACAGGCCGCTGTCCCCCAGATCTATCTTGGATCAATGTCCGTTATGTTCTACTGTACTTCTGACTCATCAGCAGCTGCAGCTCACAGAATGTCAGTCCCGGACAGACAAATGCCACCTCCGCGGCTTTTGCCTCGTCCTCTATTTCCACTGCTCCACGCCGTTGAAATGCATGTGGTTCTAACGTGGGGTACGCTCTCGGGTATCGAGAAGTTCGACTTAACGTTACGGGTCAAGCCGTCGGTATGACTAGGACTCGGTGTTCAGATTATGTATCTGCACGATAGACTGAACGACTCGGCTTTAAGCTGGTTCGAATAGGGTTCCGCGCGGGGTTGGTTTATAATTGATGGAAGGTATTTCTATGGTTTCGGTCTAGACACAATTTTTGCACAAGCTCGTTGTCGCGTCTAATGACTCCCATTTCAGAAGATCTCGTTGCACTGATATTCATGACTCAGGTCCTGACGCAACCACCGTCGATTTCCGACTCGACGTTCAAACTCTCGACTCCGGCTGCCGTGACCATGCTCGTGCGCCTCAGAGATAAACATTATCACTAGATTTGCCTCGCCGCCGCCCTGAACTCCATTTGATTTTATCTAATATAGGCAGTATGCTCGCATAGCGTTACCTGCTGTCACTGGTTCGTGAATCTCATTAACCCTCACTTGCCAGCCGCAACGCCATCATGTTTGATTGCCGCAGCTTTGTCCATTCAACTACGGATCTGTTGAGTGAATCCGACCTCCCCTTACATATCGATGCGACAATATATTGCTCTTCAACACACGAATCTTCTCAACTGACCTGTCATAGCCATTGGCTGGTGCCACAACAAGGCTCATTCTATATGTCTTGAGTTGGCCCGAATTTCAACGTTCACTCACGCCAGGTCTAGTTACCATACAACTCGACTGAGATCATTTGAAGTTATTGACGGAAGCACTTTGCAGTTCACTGCATTTTATCCTCGGGCTCTCAAGTCAAATGATAATTATGATATACAGTACCCCTGAATCTGACACCATGATATAAGGCTTGGGGAGCTACTAGCGTAGTACTTCAGGTTGCGTTCGAGGTCAAAGTCAGAAGAGTATATATGGGAAGTTGTCGATCAAGATACAACAGCAGAATTTATGTGGGGCGGCGGAAGCAGTAAGCGGACACAAGTCCGAGCGGCGGAGCAGAATGTCCGATGGATGAGTGAATAAGTTAGAGTAACTCAGTCACCGAGTCAGTCGGGAAAGACGGCGCGTGATGATCCACGGTCTGCTAACATAGCACCGTTAGTTCGAAGCAGCCTAGTACGCGTAGGGGGTTGATCCGGCCCTTTGACGCGTACGACGCGTCCCAAACGCGCCCAAGCACGAATTACCAAATGTTCTTGTAATCGGTCGCGTGTCAGGCGGGAAGGGTCTTCAACCTTCAACGGCCAGCGGTGTCCCAATTTTCTTCTCTTCATTGTATGCTTGCCGCAAACGTGCATCAATTGTAGACTCAAATTCCGATTCTGCTTTGGACAACGTAGCTTAGCTTTCAACTGGCGAAGTCGTGTTGCATTCTAGTTCACTGGCATGACATATTACAGGGAGATATCTAGATACGGCGAGACTGAATCCGGGAATACACCCTCATTTCTATCCATTTAACAGTTATCCCGAACCGGGCGAGTTGGGCGGGAGCGGACAATCGATGGGCTTTAATTGATAGCGAGGCACCTGACGGCGCCGCCCATCCCTAACAGCGAGAACCGCCCTCCGGAACTCCGCCAGTTTATCCCTTCTACGACACACTTAAGTCCCGAGCGGTGTCCCGGGTCCTTCCGCGCCTTCTCCGTTTCGGGAACCGAGCAGGACGCGGAATTGATCGCCCAAAGGTTTGCGCCGACGGGCCTGTCCATCAACCTCTTCTCGTAATACCCGAGTAAGAGTAATGCACTATCTTCTCGCTACAGGTGTTCTAAGTCGCCGCTAGGTGCAGAATCTTCCGCGACGTCACGATACTCCTCGCACCGAAACTCCACCGTCTTGGCATTGTTTACGCCGCAGGATGAGAGAAGCTCGAGATGCTGAGCCGCGCACGTTGGTTACCCTCGAGGTGGAGCTGGGCGAACTCCTCCTATACCTTCGACTCGGCCCTTTTGGACGACTGCCCCAGGCCCCTTCGTTTCCACTCATTTTTTGTCCGCCACCCCTCCCCACTTACGGCTTTGTTCTTGATTTTCCAAAACTCATCCGCCTCGTCGGTATGTGGGGTAGAATCGTTCGCAATCGCAACTCTCCCATCTGACTCAACGCGAGCTATCCCCGCTAGAAATATATAGCGAGGCTTATCATTCGATGAGGAAGTACGGTCTGTACCTTCTCTGAAGCTATCTCTACGTGATTGGATGGGGCCATAGTAACGTTCTTCGGGCTCTCTCAACTTCTGGCGGTCCTTTCTGCAAGCGGTTCTCGAATCATTCAAAGGTGGGAAACCAGCATCATCCAAAACCGTCGCAAAACTGCTCTCGGGCGGTTCTAATGTCGGTTCTATTGTCTTCTCGAAGATAGTTGAATGCAAGGATAGCGCGGATAGCGCGGACTAGTAAATTACATACAAGACAGGACGCGGAATTAATTTCAATTGATCAGTCACTGTAGTGAGCAACGTTTCGTATATTATGCCGCCACGTTTGCCCATAAAACAGAACCCAGAAAACACCGGAAATGCTGGCGCCAATTCAACTGTTCGAACATCCTTCTCCGGTGCGTTTGCGGCCACTTGAGCATCTTTTGCACCCCTCTGTATCACACTATTCGGAAAGCCGGACACGTCTGCTCAACGTCAGCTGAAGGAGGCTTCCCGGTTCTATGAGACGTCCTGTCTTCTCTGAAGTTCTCTTCGCGATCCACCGCCGTCGCAACGTGATTTCCCATCCGTTGTCTTCTCGAGGACAATTGAATCCAAGGATCGCGCGGACTGGGTCCTCCACGTGTTAGGGACGGGTGCTGCAGTATTTAAGGAGGCCAGGAAGAGCGTCCAACTCAGGCTCGCACCCCGGTCCTACCTGTCTCCAATGCTCTCTACTCGCTTCATTGCTTTCGTTTGCGCGTCGCTTGCGGCCTTGGCCGTCGTCAATGCCTCTCCCACCAATTCGACTTCCGTCGCGAATCCAGTGAGCGCCTAAATGGATCTGTTCTTGAACCCCTCAGCTTAGTCGTCCATGTAGGAAACGGCCCCCAGTATCTACGCCTGCGACGCTTGGCACTATACTGGTTACTGCGAGTCCATCGCCTTCCCCGACAGCGGATGCGTACAGTTGTCCCCCTACCTGGTCCGTACGTTGAGCTCTGTCAAGATTCCCGACGGATGGGCTTGCACATTTTACTTGTGAGTGACTGCTAACCTGATCAGAAGATGACATAACTGAGCCCTAAATTAGCACGAATTATGCGGGGTGCGAATACGACAAAGCAGCACTCACCACAACCCTCATCGCTCCGGGATCGGCCGACCTCAAAAAACAGAACTTCAACGACGTCGGGGATACTTTCTTGTGCACTCCCTGCAAGGGAGAGTAATGAACAATCGCGTGCCGCCTGTGCGTTCTGACCCTTGACAAAACCCTTGTACTAAATTCCTTGCAGGTGCACATTGTGTTGCAGGGTTCTCTGAAGTCATTCGTCGAGTGTGTGTTGCTTTCCGTGGGTATTCATAGTGCATTTTGAATTACCCTGTATATTACTCTTCAAAAATCCTGCTGTTTGGTGCAAATTGAGATGACTGTCCTGAGCCATCGCCACCATAGGTGTCAATTGAAGCTCTTCAGGCCGCTTTAAATGGATTCAAGGTTATCCAAAGTTTTCGTTGCTCATTTCTCGAGGATTGCGCAAGGATCCGCAACTCGGGCCGTCCGCCGCTGTCATCAACACGTGATCGCGAACCCCTTCTCTCGCCACCTTGACCTCGGTGCCTACGAATCCAGCAGAAGTCCGACTCTCCGCCGAATATAATGTCCCTAGCAACTAAATGGTCAATTGAGAGGACTGTAACGAGACTGATCGAAGTCTGAGCATGGAGGGATTTTAGCAGGATCATTAACGGAATTCATCGGTATCGTCACCTCGTCCTCATTCTGAATCAGAATTTGTGATGACCCGTTTCTCGTCGCAGAGACCCCCTGGCTCAGAATCTGGTAAACCCTCTCATCTATTGCCGCCGCCACACGACAATTCGAAGTTCTTTCCAAGTGGCTCCACGGCGGCGGTATAGGGAGTCGTAGCTAGCGGTGTCCTTACCTAGAATCCGGGCTCGTTCTTCGACGACAGTCGTGACTTAATGCTCGCTCTTGAAGATATCTTCTTCTTTCAATGAAGTGTGTTTCTTCACTCCAGTCTCAGAACACTAACTTGGCCACGGTTCTTTGAAATCGGTCTTAATTTGCATACGTCAAAGGCACTCTCCGCAGGCCACCCATCTTCGTCGGCGGCTCTTAGCGACGGGCGCGAAATCAAGCTTTATGCATGATCTGTTATCCGCTTAGCGTCAGCATTCGAATGGACGATTCGGACACGCCGCACCCCTCGAAAGGCTCTCCTCGGCACACCTCCTCCGATGTGGGCTGCTATGAATGAATCACGCTTCGATTTCAACCCCTGTCCCAGACCTTCGTGCGTCACTGCATACACAATCTCCCCCTATCGATGACTCGTTGCGCTCTCTGCGGCGGACCGGCGGTAGCAGGCCAATCCGCGCACGCGCTGGGCCCGACAGAGGCGGCGGTCTGAGATACGGTCGGGCCGCCTCTGCGCACTCCCTAAGCCACATGGATTGCTGGACCCCGGACCCCGTAATGCGCTAGTGGGCGGCGGTGGGAGATATGATCGGTACGACTATGCGCTGCATGTTCTCGCCGACCCCCGGATCCCGGCACCAGGCGGCGGCGTCCGCATATCGGAGCGGGCGGGCGGTGGTGTGCGCTGCCTACACTAAACCTCAAGACCACAGGCGCTGCTTGAAGACGGCAATTACAGGGTGCGGGTGTATGCGCGAGAGGGGAGAGAACAACATACGCGTGCTAACACTTGAAGCCTCGGAACGCAGGCGACTGGATGTACCATCTGGTCAGTGGCTGCTTAAATCTTTTCGTCCGATTTCGACGTTTATGGAGGACTAGACCTTTTCACTTCTCATATCTGTTGGAGAAAGTTCAGCATGTGCTTTCGCCGCCCGCACCTGCCTTATTACTAGTAATGTCGAGGGCGAAATCGGAGACATTATGTAAGCGGCCGTCAGTCGAACTTCCGCCACAATTGGTCCACAGGACTAAAACAATTGCCAGGGTCCGCAATCATTGCAGGCGGATTTTCGCCACATTTTCCCTGTGCCCAATCCGAATTCCACCTGATCCACTGCCTTGGTCGAGGACGGAGCCTCAGAGAACAGTTAAAAATAGCTCTCGTGGTATTTACACTGGCCAATGACTGGACGCATCTGCCAAAATTAGTTCGTTCTTCCTTGCTACGTTATGTCCGGCTCCCATGTCTCTGGCGGCGACCTTCGAAACGTGGCGGCCAATTCTCGGTGGATGAAGTCTCCGGATCCGTCGTGGTACAAGTTTGCATCTCGCTTTCTTTTCTCTGATGCTATTTTCAGCTCAAATTGGGTACAGTTATTTCGAGCACGCGACAGCATGATGGACCGGTATGATCATCGTCTCCTACCAGACGACAGATGTGAATATCCGGTTCACGGAATTGTCGCTTATTGCGTCCATTCCGGTTTCCGTTCACAAAAACATGAATTTGAGGGTCCATTATCCGGTTTGTTGGTTCGAGGCATCCTGAATGCTTGGTGGCATATGTACGTACTTACACGTTTCGATGCGTCAGCGCACTCTGGCATTCATTTCACCGTCAGCTTTCGCATCCCGCAGCATTGGTAAGGTACACGCGCATGCGCTCGAACGCCTTCGAGCGCACTGCACCGCGTGCAAGTGCCTTCCACGGTCGCTTTTCCGTAGGGAACTTTATTAGGGTATGGCTACACCCGTAACGCGAACAGGTAGCGAGTTTGTAAGGCCACGCGGGAATCAGGTACTTGCTATCGTGCGTCGGTCCTGACTCCCACCCGCCGCCTTTTCACATCGTTCGGACAAACACGGTCGCGTTGAACCGACGTGAAAATTCAAGAATCAAACCCACTTTCTATCCCACCCGCCCGAATGCTTACTGAGTATCGTTAGCCGGAAAGGCCGACGAGCAGTATAAAAGTAGGCTTGCGAAAGGCCACAGAGTATTCAGGCTTTCCTGGCCACTTGCATCTGCCTACCGTCCTTCGGAATCCTCAGCACCAGTCGCAATGTTGTCCATGACATTTTTTCTCCTCGCGCCTCTCCAACGGCTCCTCTGAACCCAAGTACGTCGAACTGAACGTTTGTAGCGGCACTTACTCGTCGTGTGGTTTGCCCCGAGGGCGAAAACACGGCGACGAATCCAACATGCTGTGCTCTGTTCCTCGTGCTCGAGGACATCCGCGGCGAGCGAGGAGACCCTGCTCATGCCGCCCTGCGTGTCTCGTTCCACGATGTCATCGGTTTTTCGAACACCAACAAGAGCTTCGGGTATGAAATTATATCCTCCTCTCCCCTGCTGATACCGCATCCGACGTCCTTTCCAACTGGCTACACCGCGGCATAGGTCGTGCTCGTAACTCACTGCGTCCTACTTGACCTAGAATCCGGGCTCTTCGACGACAATCGTGACTTGTCTGCTCTAGAAAATACCCGCTCTTCTTCTTTTCACCGAGGTATGTTTGTTCACCCCATCCAGTCTCAGACTACTGACTTGGACACCACAGATTTTGGAACGCGCGCTTTTGTCGGGTTGCCACAGGCCTGCGCCCGATTTGGGCAACTTTGTCGGGATTGGGATAAACCGAGGTTTTAAAATTCAGCAAGCTTCCCGCATTCGTTTCTCTCTCCTTTGGCTCTGGCCGAATGGCTTCAGATCTTGAGCGTTTGAGCCGTCATTCTAGAAGAATACCAAACAGTTTCACTACATGCCTCGACCCCCCTACCTTTCACGATCCATTGAATTAAAAGTGCGAATCAAGGTACGAATTACATCGCCGTGATATGAGTACTAGTAGGTGCACCGTGCCTGACTCGGATAATATTGATTGATACTGTGCCCGTTGCGAAGACCCAACACAACAGAATACAACCCAAGATTCCTCCTCAGCGGGTCCCGGCCGTGGTAATACTATGTACCTACCTACCTCCTTGAAGGCTTGGCTGCACGCGCGTGCTGGACTTATTGCGCAGTATCACTGCCGCAGCGTAAACGCGTTGCCGCCCTTTGTACCCCTGACCTGGTGCGCTGTGGAGTCTCCGGATTTACGCGCTGACGATGGGACAGGCTACCAGAGACACCAACCTCTCCAACATTCGACATTTCCAGCTCGATTTTGCGTCGTGGAACCTCGGGAACTTGCACCCGCGGTGAAGAATGTGACGATACTGATTCTATGCACAAGTTCATTTCACTCGCAATGCTTTGAGCCTATGGCTTCGCCGATAGGAAATGAAATCATCTTCGAGTCCGTTGACAGCTGCCGACCTGAAAAGTCTTTACGCGAAGGAACGCGATGACTGTGCACATAAATATCTGTAGATAATTTCTTTAACCGGTTTCTTGATTCAGGTACTGACTCCGCTCCATGGTTTTGAGCCCAGTGGTGTTTGTAATAACCAAGGGAAATCAGCTCTAAAGCGGTTGAAGCCTCATTGGTCCAAGCCTTCAATGCGCACTGGAGATATTGAAGTTTAAGTTGTCGCGTCTCACAATAAGGACTAATCTGAGATCTAGTAATAATATCACATTCCAGCCAAAATAAACACCATAGGAGTACACGACAAGTCGGAGAGGGGAGACCTCACAATGAAGGGTGGGCTGTATCTGTTTTTACAAAAAATACGTCTAGTCTAAAAGGCACAGCCCGAGCCGTCATCTTGGCACGCGCCGTCGGTCGCAGGGTCCTGAACGCTGGAGTGCAATGACCCGTCAGTCTTGGAGGCTGAATATGTATACAAGGGGAACAACGTACATCTCCGCGACGGTTTCGGCGCCACCAGGGGCAGTCGGGAGATTCGGGAACGCCGTCTCGGCGCACGCCTGCTGAACATTTCTGCGGGAGAGGGTGGGGGGGAAGAACGCCTGGGCTTGCTTGGCAGAAATGGGCGGGGGGACGGGGATGACCTCGGAGCAGTCAACCATCTTCGAGACGTCTTGGCCAAGAACCTGCATCTTCGCGAACGCCGCCTTGAAAGTGGTTGCCATGTGCTGCTGGTTGTTGACGTTCGCTTGCCAGAGGCAGGCGGTGCGCGAGTCACGGGCAAGCTCGAAGTCCGACTGGAGGCGAATCTCGCCGGCGATGGGAGACATGACCTCGCCTTGGTTTCCGCCCGTTCCGGGGAAGAGGGTGCCGGTGAGCTGAGTCTCGACGAAGAACTGGGTGTCGAAAACCGAGGGCGTCGAGTCAAAAGGAACACCCGAGATCGTCGGGTCAACATCATCGGCTCCGGCGATGGAGTGGCTAACATGACAGTGAGTTATGAATAAAATGACGGGTAGAAATTGCGTACGATGCGAGGAGGGCGACGGTCTCAGCAGGGGTCAAGCCAGCGTCGCCCATGCGCTCGAGAATTTGCGTGACGGATTCTTGGGAGGATTTCAGAAAATCAACATCTCTACTGGCGTCAGCACGCACGGAAAGGCTCCGGGACTGTGCCGTCCGGGGCGGGGGCTTTCGCGTCGACACGGCCGAACATGAACGTCGGGCGAGCGATACCGGGGCACTCCGTCAAACTGACGGCGCCGGCGAACTGGATGCTAGGATAGATGAAATTAGGAAAGACGTAGAGGTGTTGACGAGATGCCGTACAAGTCGGCAACCGAAATGTTGTGCTTTTGAATGAAAGGTACCTCGAGGTTGAAGGCGTCGGCGATACCGAGATTGGCGGAAAAGTTTAGCTCAGTCTCCGCAAAGATGAGGATCGAACCGTCGGCGCCAGTGCTGTCGCATGCATTGGTCAGCCACGGTATCAGCAGGGAAGCGGAGGATATAATGTCATACCCGAAGCTCCTTTCGCTGTTCGAAAAACCGATGGCGTCGTGGAACGAGACGCGAAGGGCGGTATGCGCGGCGTCGCCGCACGGCTCGGTCAAGTCGAACATGTTTGCCTGGATGTCCTCGAGCACGGGGAACAGCGCGCAGCAGGCCGCGTGCGTCACCGTGTTCTTGCCGTCAGGGCATGTCACACGCCGAGTGAGCGCCGCTACAAACAAACGATCGCCGTCAGTTCGCCATACTTGGATGCAAAGCAAAGGAAAGGAAGGGCGGTACCGTTAGAAGCAGTTGCGAGAGCCGCGAGGAGAATGAATGTCTTGGACAACATAGCGACCGGTGTTGAGGGTTCCGAAGGACGGTAGGCAAACGCAAATGACCAGGTAAAGCCTGAGTTCTCTCTCCGCTTTCGCAAAGCTGCTTTTATACTGCTCGTCGACCTTTCCGGCTAGCTTACGAAAGACGATACGCATCAAGCATTATTGGGGCGGGCTGGTTGGGATTTAATTGCAGCGGGGTTAATTCAGCGAGTTAGTTTCACATCGCTTC
The DNA here is from genome assembly GCA_029289565.1 of Mycena galericulata. Classification (NCBI taxonomy): domain Eukaryota; kingdom Fungi; phylum Basidiomycota; class Agaricomycetes; order Agaricales; family Mycenaceae; genus Mycena; species Mycena galericulata. Next base: position 80,894 of record JARKIA010000268.1, on the reverse strand, counting down.
ACCGCGACCGTGTCTGTCCGGACGGGACAAAAGCGACCGTGGCAAGAGATAGAGGCACTTGCACGCGGGGCAGTGCGCTCGGAGGCGTTCGAACACGCATGCGCGTGTATTTACCAATGCTACGGGATGCGAAAGTTGAACGTGAAATGAGCGCCGGAGCCGCTAACCCATGGAAAACGTGTAACGTACGTACCCATGCCAGAAAGTATTCAGCATGCCTCAAACCGTCCAACAAATATGAAAATTGACCCACAAATTCATGTTTTCTGTGAACGGGAACCGGAATAGGTGCTATAAGCGACCACTCCCGAGAGCCGGGAATACTCCGGATATTCAACGATACATCTGACGGCGTCTGGGACGAGGCCATACCTGTCCTTCATGCTGTCGTGTGCGGGAAAAACGTGCATCGAAGTGATGGTCTGAGCTAGAAACACAGTCAGAGCTGGAAATGAAAGGGAAGGTGTATACCACGACGGATCCGGATACTTCATCCACCGAGAAGCTGCCGGCTGCCAAGCTCAATTCGAAGTTCGCCGCCTGGAAGCCGGAGATAACGGTTACTAAGGAAGAACAAGGCACTGTGAGAAGCCTCCAGAGATTGGCCAATATGAGAGCAGTTTCAACAGTTATCTTCGACGGTCCTCTCACGGTTCATCATCCCTGGACCAAGGTAGCGGGCAACGGCCATCTGAGGGCATTTCCCATGAAAAATAAAGCCTCGGAAATTGGAATGACCGATTTTTCTACAGGACATGGGAACGACTGGCAGAGGTTTTCGATTAGTTCCAGGGAGAGAGTCTGGCGAGAGGACGTGAAAGGCCAGTTGCAGCGGTTGAGAATCAGATGCGGAGAAGGCGTCACCTTCTAATGTGAAAGCTGGTCAGACTGGCTGGCCCTTAGATGGATGCGGAGAGGAAGAGACCGGGACCGACGTGGGAATCAGATTGTAGTATTATATAAACGCCGCCATTCGCCGATCACCCCGAATTGGATGCGGTTGAATACACAGAGGTGCACATACTACATAGTGGAAGAGGGTGAGGGTGAGGGTAACGGGGTGTGTAAGCACAGACACTCTGGGGTGGATGCAAAACCCTTCCCGTATTGGTGTCGGCCGGGAGGTTCAGGCGGCCGTGCGGCAGACCTTTCGGAACGGTGCCGAAACCCTCGGCATTGTCGGCGTCCGCCCTCGGCCCAGCTCCGTTGTATTGCGGCGTGGCTTGGCAGGGCCCTTTCACCTCTGCCGCCCGCTGTTTGCATGCGTGATTTATAAAAAGGCCCGTTTCCCGATACCACCCCGCTGGTTCCCGGCGGAGTTTGGCCTCGGATCAAGGGCAACTTTGAACGACTTCCCTTCAAAGCGATTCTCCTTACGCGCCGCACCGCGATTCCCGTGTCGAATCTATAATAGTGAAGCCAAGAGACCATCTTTGTCCTAATTCTGGCCCTTATAAACCTTGAGATTTATAAAAAATGGCCTATCGGCGGCGGATGAAATGGGATGATGCATCGTACCCAGGTCTCTTTTTTTTCACTCTCGCTCTGGTTCCTTGATTTAAATGATCACAATCACGGCATTTCCCCGCTCGTTTACATTCCAATTTTCGGATCGTTTCGGCACTGTGCCCAACTGTGCAAGTTTGACACTGCCAACGAGATCCTTGATATGCAATTGATGCGCCTCTTGGCGTTCCTCGGCCGCGTAATTTACCTCAGTTACCTACTTGGGGTTTAACCCCTTCCAATCGTAACCCTTCCACCTCACTCTCAGGCTCTTGCTCGACTGCTGCGCAGTTACATTCGATCCGTTCCTGATATCGAGCCTCTCCGGTCGCACAACAGCCGCACTGACTTTCTCCGCCATCTGGGCTACCCGGCTACATACAGGTCTGTAACAGCCCTTGTTACTGTAACAATCCGTTTAATTTCGTTTCCTGACATTTCAGCGGCTCCGCAGCAGGAAACAGTGTGGTTCCATCCCCATCGTCTTTCCTTCCTCGTTACTCTCCTCACGTCAAATGACCAGGAAGCAGAGCATCAAGACGTACGGCCTTTGAAAACTCATTTATACAGCCCTTCAACAGCCCTTCCATCTGGGATCATATTCGCACTGTGTGAGTTCAACCACTATGTATTGGTTCTGTTAACGGGGCGGGACTTCTATCCCCTTCCACCTCTCTCTGTTGTTGCTCTCCGCCCTCGATTCTGCGTCGCTGTGCTGCGCAGTTCTCTGTTTCTCTCCTGATAATCAACCTGGGGCTATGTTCCAAAAACCCCCGTTCGACCTCTCCTCTCGCCCGGCTGCACTTTGGTGCTTCAGAGATTGAACGGCGAGTACTGGAGAGGCTCAACAGCCGCTGGTGACGATCTATACGTGTAATCTCGTTCCCTGACACTTCACTGCGTCGCAGGATGCTGTCAACCTCCGCAGTACCGCAGAAAAGACACGTAGCCCGCCTGCGGCCACGTATATTTCTTGGGGTATAATGGACTAAGAGTGACACTTGCTCATTCCGTATTCGATATTCACGGTTAATTTATCTGGAAAGGTGGCAAATTCAGCTCGCGATTTCTCGAATAGTCAATGATATCTTTTTAAAAACTCAACCGGATCCCTGTCAGAAATACTCCAATGTTTTCATCGACCCCATCACTTTATTTCCTCCTCGGCCCCAACCACAGTCCACCTCGACTAGTTCCCGTCTTACCAGGGAATATATTCAGGGAGGTGGATAGTTTACACCTCCATCCCTTGATTTTTCCATGATGCTCATACAGTCTAATAATATCATATACACTGCGTTCAGCCGCGCCGTAGACCGGAGTGGTTTAGGGCGTAGGACGTCAGTTGGACCGGATCAAATCATGGTCTAGTCGACCTCCTACGCCCTAGACCACTTCAGTCTACGCCACGGCTGAACGCAGTGATAGCGAAAAATACGCATTTGATTCACGAGGCCTTTTCTTAGGTCTTTTGTTGCTATTCCAACGCGAGTTCTCTTTTCCGAGGCGGAGCGGCAGCATATCTTGTTGGGTTTCAAACAAATGATGCACAATGATGAATTTTTGGTTTTCTTTGTTCTAGGCTTTGAATCGCGCACTTGTTGGCCGATAACAAACCAAAAATGGCTCATGTTACGATCTGCTGCGTGCATGGAGATAGCGTGGGTTGTGGATCAAGCAAACGTCACACCCCGACACACGCAGAGGACTGCACAAGTAGGACCCACCACCCGTGCTGGCTCGGACACGCGTGAACGGCGCTGTGGGCGTGGCGCGCATCTTCGTCGATGCTCGCGACTCGGCGCGCCGCATTGCACACCCATACCCGGTGGTCCTCCTTAATTAGAAACATCTGTCGGCCCCTGGGAGGAGACTATACTGTCCGCATGCTCTCGTGTGCGTCAAGTGAAATCCTGCACCGAAGTGGCGGTTTGCGCTCGATAACATCGAAAGAAATACCACAGCCGTGGATCCGGATACTTGATTTACCGAGAAGCTGCCAGCTGCCAAGTCAATTCGAAGCTCTGAGTCGCGGCCATGAATGGAAGCCGGAGATAACGGTTAGTAAGGAAGAACAAAGGAACAAAGGCACTGTGAGAAGCGTCTAGTCATTGGCTAGGATGAACGCCGCGAGAGCTTCTGAATCCCCGACTTATTTTTATGTCGGCCAACATGGACTTTGCCGGGCACCCGTCGCACCTGTAAAAGACGGGGACGGTGGGCAGCCGTAGAGACCGGGACGGTCCAGTGCTGGCTAAAATTGTGAAGCGACAACCCATTTTATATGCTTTACCAATGTTTATTACATGGTTTTTCACCTGTAAAAAAACATGAATTTTTCTGCGCTGTAAAATATGGCTTACAGGGCACAGGGGCTTTACAGCGTCCGGGACCAATTTTACCCAGCACCCCCGGGACCGACGTGGGAATTCGGATGTAAACACCTGCATTCGCCGAGTACCCCGAATTGGGTTTCGATGCAAGCTTAGTCGCTGCATTTCTGGCTCTCCGCAATCACAATTCTGGGAAGCTTCATCCTTTCTTTGGAGGGCTCATGATATGGTGTGAATCCGGGCACTTTTGGCAGCCAGGCCTGGTCAAAATTTTGACGACACGTTGTCAAAATCAGGGAAATGTTTCGAAAAATGACCCATCTGGGAGAAAGACATTGGACCTGGTACAAATCCTGACATTTTGGGCCTGCTTTAAGCCGCAGGCCTGTTGAATATTGAAAATAGTCCTGACATTTGGGCCCGTAAAACAGGCCTTCCCACATATTATCAAGGGTCCTTCTGGCTCTCCGCAATCCTTGGAAGCTTCACCCCTCCTCCGGCAGCGCACGTGCGTCCGAACGACGCGCACGCGGCTTCCCTCGCCCTCGTATCCTCTACATACCCGAGACCTTGGCCTATCGACATCCGGTACCACTGAATTCACACGCAACTGCTCTCGTTGTGAAAGTCCTACTACCCTTTCCCGTCCCCCGTGCCCTCCCAAGAATCTCTCCAACCCAGACCGAAGTCTCTCGCGACGTGCGTCTTACTCGACCCGATGTCGCGCGTTCGTGCAGGCGGAACGCCCACTGATGTTAATGCAAGCGAGCTGGCACCGCTGTGAATTCTGTAGATGCAATGGAATAGAAAACGTCCCGACACATCCCCGCCTACTTACATCTTCGCGTACATAACGCCACCGACACCACCGGCGACGCTACCTCTGCATTTGCGGCGCTTTGGACCTCCCCTCCAAGATCCCCGACGACGCTCCCCTTTCTTTTCCAGTGGCGCGGCTCCAAACGCGCGTTTTGTCGTCGACGCTCAGATTGGAATTCGGATTGGGACCGGACTCAGCGCGCCTTCTCGTGCTGTGACTCCAGCGTATGTCTGATCCCCACGTTTCCTTGATACACGCATTTTACCCCTTTCACCCATCCGCGCCCTGGCCACCGGAGGCGTCTGGTGCGGAGGAGCGCAGCGCCACACTGGGGTGCAAGTCGTACGAATCTCGCGGGCTCGGGCCTACTATCTTCCTCCGGTGACGCTACGTGGGTAATGAACTGTAATGAATGATTCTTGGCGATATCAGTCAGCCACCTCCGCTTGGCATCCGGGCTGATATACTTTTTAGAGTTTAAACGTTACGCCGTGGAGTTCGCGACTCGGGCCAGGCAACCGACGACACAAACACGTGACCGCGACTCGCCAATGGGTCACGGTGTTGGTGCCATCTTGACCTCAGCTCATTTAGCAGAGGCAGTAGTACGATAGGTATACTGGTACATATTTCAATCAAGTGTTCACTGGGTGTGACTTGTGACCTCAAGTGTTCACTTTGAAGTGTTCAAATTGCGTTTTTGGGCGATTTTTGGGCATTTTCTGGGGCCAAATTGGCCTATTTTGCACGAAAACTTCGATCCAAAAGTGCCAAGTGTTCAAATCAGTGGTGAATGTAACTAGTGTTAAAGGTTATGGGGGCTATAAGCCAGTGGATAGAGTACTTGGAAGCCAGTGGATAGGGTACGACGGTGTTGGTACAAGGTAAGACATCAAAAGTAATAATGGCGACCGGAACCACATGACGGATCGGCATCTCGGCCACCTCGGAGTTGACCCGGTCACTCCTCAAACTCTAACAACTAGTAACTGAACACTTGGCTGAAATAGTAGTAAACGAACGCATGTCCAGTCCGGAGGAGTCAGTCCGGAAGAGTGGAGACAACGTGGAGATTAGGGTCTTGTTTATTATTCCCCGAGGATTATAAACCAGTTTTTAATTCCCGTAATCCCGTTTATAAACGGCCCACCAAAACTGCTCCCAGGTGATCGGGGAGTTGGTTTAGAGCAGATTTTTTGCTCCCAGCTGACATGGCGGGCCCCAGTGAGGGTGCTCATTTTCCCCCTTGGCTGTAAATGATAAATAAAGAGAAGAGAGGAAAGGTTGTGCAAAATTACGGGATTTCCCATTACAAATTCAGGTAGTAGTTGAATATTCGGGCATCTAACTTCCATTGAATTATTGAACACTCACTTCAACGCGTCACTGCGAGACTTTCAAGGTTGCAAAACTAAAATTTCCGCCTCAGAGAACCCCTATGAATTCTTTAAAAACAAGGTATTTCTGCTGCTGCAAGATTAAAAACCTGTTTATATGTTTATAAACCTGTTTATATGTTCATAAACGTGTTTATAAACTGGCATAATAAACAAGACCCTAGTGGAGATGAAGATTAGCTGGTCGAAGCTCTGGGCAGGAAGCCTCGGGACTAGTAGCGATTACAGCAGGGGTAGCAGGTCCAGAGCCTCTAACGGGATCCATGGGTGCATTTGAACCTCGTCCTCGCGGCTGGACTCCACGATAACTGACGTCCGGAGGCGTGTGATGCAGAACGCGGCAACACGCCGGGGACTCGGGTTTATCTTTCTCCGGGAACGCTGCGGTGTGTAATGGGCAGATCGGATTGTCTTATGATTGAGATACCTGGCGCGCTAAGAATCCGGGCAGGTATGCGAATCTCGACTTCGTTGTGGCCAAACTTACCTAGTTCATCTTCTCCAGGAGGTCGTATCGCTCAAAGAAAGGAAGGAAAACACGTGTTTGTCATTCTTGCATCTGTACGAAAAAAAGGTTCGCATAATATGATCCATGCTTCCCGCTTCCCGTTAAGGTACCCGGCTAGACTCTGGCATTACTGCGCGTTATACGGTTTCACAATCAAGGGCAAACCTGAGCCCTTGCCCTCGTCACCCACCACACAGGGTCTGTTTACCAAGCCCACGGCTTTAGGGACAATGCTGCCCTTGGAAGTTCCCGGTTCGAATTCGAACGTGCAGATCAACATGAAGAGTAGAACCTTCATCCTGAGGGACAGTGAACTCCGGAGAATAAGGCAAAGTTGAAGGTACATACTCGAGGAGCGAGAAACGGAAACCGATGCCTGGCGATGTTCAGTGACATTTAATTACTCAAGTAATCCGTGCGTGAAAGCTCACAGTTATTGGGCCCTGCGAAAAAGCTGAGAAGATTTACCCAGACACCTGGAATAGAGCTGACTGCCTCTGGAATATTTCCCCATCGTTCAGGGCTGCGAAATCGGAATCAGCTCGGGAATACGGTCCAGCTCAAAGAATGGTGCGCACATGAATTCTCCGGCGTTCTCACCCCAGATCTCCTTGTCGGTGTTCACAGCCAAGATTGGGATGTGCATGACCTGTCCTTTGGGTATCCTACCCGGGGATAAAATCGTGTTGCGTTATTCAACGACGGGACGACTTACGGGAGGCTGTCGTACGATTTGCCTTGCTTGTCAATGTAGGGTTTGGAGAGAGGGAGCACATCGTCTTGCATCGCCATCCGCTGCGTGTGCGCGACCGGTGCATGGACACGCAAGGTCTCTCTGACTGAATGGACCGTTTAGCTCCGCACGACGACGAGATATTGACTCGTACCGACGCTCTCAAGGTACATAAGAGAGTTGAGTTCGTCCATGGTCGGATTCTCGGTGGAGAGGGTGAAGAGTTCGTCCCGGAGCTTCGACTGCACATTGGGCTTCAGAGAAAGCGCGTGGAGCGCCAAAGATAGCGCGGAACTGTAAAAAATTGAGTCCTCGCGAGCTGATCCAGGTGGCTCTGAACCTAGCCTTGTCGTTTCGTGCCCGGCGAACAAAAAGGTCGGTATCTCTGCCAAGACGTGCTGTCAAAGAGGCCAGAACGAAGCAACGACACCTACGCGCGATAACCTCCGCATCGCTCAACCGGTGGCTCTCAGGCAGATGTACGGACAAGTTGGCTTTGAGAAGGACAGAAAGTACGTCTCTTTTACCATCCGTTTTCTCTCCTTGGGAGGCCATGAGGCTGTCCTTGCTCGTAGAAATGATTTGTCTTCCGATGGACACCATTGTATCACGCGTCTTCCTCCTGTTTCGCATCCCCGGAACCGGCTTTACCATACGATTTGATGAGAGCAGATCGTGTTCCTGCCTCGAAAAAACATACCAGAAGTTTTAGAAACGGAATGATTGACTGCGCAAGCCAAAATCGGGCATCACGCTGGGCATGTGGAGAATGCAGAAGCTCGGTAAAGGCCGTGTTCAGCGCGTTCGATTGCCCTTTCTCATGCAACGCATCAAACTCGTAGTTGAACCCTGATTGAGGGGACGTCAAATGGTAAAATGATGACGGGGGATGGGAAATCTGACCTGCCTGCCCGATCACATCCAAGGTGGTTCGCCTAAGCCATTCGAGAACATCAATGGTGGCTACGCCATTTTCCTGCTCGACTTGATTGGCCCAGAGGTCACAAAGCTTGATGTGGTGTCGAGCCATGTTTAGCAATGAAAGCGCTCTGGGCGTACCTGAACTCCCTTATCGATAAAGACCTCCGTCAAGGCGCGGATTTGTGCAACGCCAAAGGCCTGATTCTGTGCCGGAACCAGAGTTCAAGAAGAAGACACCTCGCAAGAACGGAACAACTTGCCAAGATTCTCCTCTATTTTCTCGTTTCAACGTCAAAATATCGCATTCGAAATTTGGAACACTGGCCTGGCGTTTATGCTCATCCAGTTCCACAGCGAGTAGCCCTTGTAACGGGTTCATGTGAGTATGAGACTGAAAGCGTAAGACCTACCACCACCCAACAAACGCTTCACGAAATCCCGTCTGGACGGCGGCCTCCGGTAGATAGTACTTTTGGACACCATGTGATTTACAGCCTTTATATCCGAACTGTGCAACTCGCTGATCTGTTGTCTCACATATCAGCAAGGTGCGGGGTAAATATAAGAAGGTACGAACACTGAAAAGTCCTTTGAAGCGGAAGGTGCGACCGAATTCGCTTCTCCACTGTGCGGGCAACGATGCGTCATCCTAGAGATGATCAGCCCAGAATTCCAGACATTATAGGGACTGGAAGATAGAGTTTACCATCATCTCTTTCAAGTTCCCGAGGATAAAACTGGGATTCCGTGGACCGGCCACGTTGCGTAGTGGCGACGCGAGCTCATGATAGAGGAACTGCACCACATGCAGCACCGCATAGCAGAAAATTGTTGCAACAATAGGAAGTAGGATTTGTGAAAGCATCAAGTCTGTTGAAGCGTGTCGGGTTCCGACGAGCGTCGAGCCTTTATAAGAGGATCGTGAAAACCTTCTTACCCCTCTGGTGTCCCCCAACATGTCAACTGTTCGCGTGCATCACGCACGATCCGTGCGTGCACGGACAAAACCTGAACCACTCAGGTCATGAGATATGACCATAGATGCAAGACGTCCGTTCAGTTGTTCGTCTCGAGAAAAACCAGGTTACCAATAACGACGACGTCAGACCAAGCCAACAACGGTGATGTCAGAACAAGTCAGGCTTTGCAGCTCGCGACTCGGCGCGAGACTCTCGGATTTCTGCTATGTGGGATCCTGAGCCAGAAGAGTTGACATTGCGTGTCCAAACTATACAGCACCATTTCAGGTCGCGAAGTCGCCTTTTAACATTCGTGGAGAGGAAGATGGCGGATACCTCGGGTCCTCGAATTTTTTACAGTTTGTCCTACTCGGACGAGACCGAGACTGCCAAAATTCCGATACCAAGCTGTAGCAATTGATTCGTTTTCATAGTCATCTTATGTCGCATATCTATTTGGCCAGAGGTGGGTTGACTCAGACCGTCGAAAAGGCGCGATTTTAACTGCCGAGATACCTCTTTTGCTCCTTCGGGGATGCCGGAGGCCATGGTAACGGAGCCTTCATGTATCCCGAGTCCGACCAGCAGGGGGAGGCCGCGTTGGCCCGGGCGCATCGTGGTGGTGGGCAGCCGAAGACTTCGGAAGACTCCGAAGATCGGGAGGAAGAAATTCGTGATCTCGTGATGTCCTTCCGCATTTGGCGACGGCATCAAGATGGCATCCACTCCCGGGCCGGCGTTCGTATCCGTCTTTTCCACCACCCACTCTAGATCTTGCACTGTGTAATCCCGCGAACTCGCTTGTTTCTAATAGGTAGGTCGACGAGTACTGCTGTCCTGGCAAAAACTATGCGGTCTGATCCTTGAATAAAGGATATCCGCCCACAACTCAACCACAACTTGAAGGATGTAAGCGTCACGGTAAGGTGGCTACTTGCTGCCAACAGCCCTCAACGACATTGAATTCTATGTTATACAATCATTTCCTTTGGCCTCTTTCCGGTATATCGGTAAGCTTTCTTAGATGCTTCCCGTTGGTTCGAATTACAGCACGACAACTGTATATGCGGTTCGGAAGATTCAAGCAGTGTGCCGACGCTTTTCGTTCACTGCAGCCTGGCAGCCTGTGCGCCATCCACCCATCGAGCCAACTTAGATAGCGCGAAAATTGCCTCTCCCTACCTCGAAAGGGATTTTAGTAGCGAACCACAATTTAAAAAGACCAATTCAGCACACTTCGACAACTGTATCCTTGGCGCTTATATCAAGCTCCATGGCTAATTTTTTGGTCATATCAACCACCGCGCCGCGCCGCGACTCGACTCCGGCCCGGTAACCGATGACATTAGCACGTGATCGCGTCGGCTCGCTGAGTCATGCACCGCTTTCAATTTGATCCTCAAAACGTCCAACCTCGACTCGTCCGCCAAACGGAAGGTTTTTTCCCTGCAACCTCATGTCCACTCGGGAGGATGGAGGAGTGGAGATGAAGATTGGCTGGTCGAAACACGGGGTCTGTAGCGATTGTAACAGCTGGGGCCAGGACCTCTAACGGAATCCATGGGTGCGTTTTCAGCCTCGTCCTCACGGCTGGATTATGGTTCCCGTTTCTCGTCGAAGCAGTCCGCGGCATCAGTGCTCAGCGCTCAGCGCTTACCGTTTAGCAAACGTTGCAGTAGGACGCTGCCGAACGATGATTCGACATTCTTCAAGTCGCTACGGCGGCATACGTCGTCCTTACCTTATCCAAAAATCGCTGGTTATTCGACGACAATCCTGACTCCCTACTTGTCTGCATTCGAAAGAATCCACCCTCTTCTATCTACTAAGGTGTGTTTCTTCGCCCATCCAGCTTCATACCACCGACTTCGGACACAGGTCGCAATCTTTCCTGTGACAAGGCATCCTTTCGAGTTTCTCTCCGAAGCACCTTCCGCCATCGACTTGAGCGTACATTTCCCGGCATGCTTGGTCCACGGCGACACCCTATTCGCTGACGGCGCGCCCAGAACACTGCCACACCACGCTTCGACTTCGCTGCTGCATCTTTTCTCTCGGTTCGATGACAATTCGAGTCGTCCGCATTCCAAAGGATGCTTGGCTCCTATCCTAGCTTCACACATACATCTACGACCGCACACGCCGTGCGCTGCCAACTGTCAGTGGTCAATCTCAAACCAGCGACTCCCTGCTTCCCAGACACGGATCCCCGCCTGTCTGGCTGCACGCACATTCCGTCGCGCGCCTCCCACGTGCACTCCCCGCCGTCCAAGTCCTCGTTCTCTCCTAGCGTAAACGTTTACGGGCGCGCGCGCGGCGGGCGCCGCTGCACTTCCTACCTCGTCCCGCCCCCCGTGACGTGTGTCTCTCTGGATCGATACATCGATGAAGGGGGGTACGCGTACCTCGGAACCCGCTGTGGACGGACGTGTCGATGGTCACCGCGTGTTGCCAGCGCGTATGGTGGCGGTGGCGAGACGGGGAGGCGCGATGTGGACGATCCAGCGCACCGCTTCGACGCCCCCACGCTCTCCGTGTCTCGCCCCTGATCTGTCCCAGTATCTTTGTGGGCGCTCCCACATCTCCGCATGTGCGCTGTCGCTTCTGGCACGAGGTGGCGCTTCTCCCGCCCCGGTGCTCGCCCTCCCCGTGCTTAGCGCCCACCTCCTGCCTCGGCGCCTCGGCGCCTCCAACTCCACGCACTGCCTCTCCCTCTCCCATGCCCATGCGTGTCCCGCCTTCCCGCTTCCGCTGCGCGCGGCGTCCGGGTGTAATCACTGAGCCTTGAGGGGGAGGATGTACACGGGGACGCGGGTGGGGTCCGCGCGGGTGGGGTGGGCGATGGGGATGCCGATGGTGAGGATGGGTGATACCAGTGCGCTGGCAGTGGCGGGATGCCGGATTCGCAGGACGGAGAGATGCGTGCAGGACGGAGATAGGAGCAGGATGGTAGGAGGATGCACCCCAAGCGCGGTCAGCATGGCAAGCAAACTCCCCGCGCGCCGATGTCCATGTCGTGTCCTGTGGACTCAAGTCCACGTCCAAGTGATCCCTCCCCCCACATCGAGGGCGTACATCGTGGGGCCCCGCGCCAGCCAGATTGCGCTGTAGCGGATGTCGGCGGCCCGACCGTCTTCCGTCTTCCTCATTGCCCACCCCGTCCCACATCTGTGATAGCGGACATGGAGGCAGAGTGGTGCCGGCGCGGCCTTTTCGCAGCCGGTGGGTCCATGCCATACGTCGGACGTCCGGACTGTGAGGGGCGCGGCACGGACTTCGCGCACGGCGGACATGCACTGCACTGCACCGCCCGGACCTTCCGTTTCCGTTCCCGATGCATGCGTATGCGTGATTGGGTATCTGAGAACAGTAGTATGTGCGCACCCTCCCCCCCGCGAATGCGGGTGAGGACAACGATCTCAGGGGAGGGGAGTGGGACATGAGGGAGGAGATCGTGTCGAGATACGGACTGGAGGAGATTACAGCGGGACGAGATCCGGGGGTGGAAAGAGACTGGGCTGACGACATGCGGACGACATGCAGGGAGTGCGAGACGCCGCCGCGTGCAGGCGAGATGGAAGGACGGGGGGATGGACGGATGATCAATTCGTACGGTCGCGCCGGGCCTCGGATGTACGGTATGTGCTCGCTGCTGGAAACTCCGCCGCCTGTCACAGCCTGTACAGCGCACGCGCACTCGTCCCCTCGCTTGCGCACCGCCCCTGCCTTCCTTCTTTTCCGACCCGCGGATCCTGTTCACAGTATCTTCATCTGTGTTGTCCCCGCACCCCACGCGTGCGCTCCTGCATGCTGCTCGCGCGGTCCTCGCTCTGGCAAGCTGTGGGCGAACGCGGATGTCGAGGGGTGCTCCAGTCTCGTACTCGACACGACAGGTGCTGCTTGAGACGACCGGGACCGAGGTGCGGGTCGCAAACGGAACGGGAGGGGAGGGAAGAGTGTGTGTGGACTGGGATCGTAACGGAACGCAGGCGACTGGACGTATTTTCTAGTGAGTGCCTGCTCGATATCTTTTCGCTTGATTTCGACGCTTACCGCGGACTAGACCTTTGTACTTATCATATGCATCGAAGCGAAATTGTTCTGGATGATATACGGACCGTTTCCGACCGCGCACGCAAGTATCATAAGCAAAATACGAAACGATCCAGACTAGGCTCCGACAGAATTTGCGCCGAAGATGGAATCTCGGTAGAACCTCAACAGCAATTACAAGTTCCCAGTGTGCCTGGCAGGTGTAATGTTGCAGGCATGGCACAGCATCTAAAATTCATGAATGGTATAAACAGTGTATTCCGCTCTTACAGCACCTGACTTCCCCTCCTTAATGCCACCCTTGACTCGTCCGCAATCCCGCACGAGCATATTCAGCTGGTGGTCGGACAGCAACCCTGGGCTCCGAGGCCCAACGATAAACCTTCATGCTGTTGCGAAGCCGCTGTTGAAGTTGATGTATCACCGTCAAGCCTTGGGTTTCATCGAGAAGAACCGGGGTGTACCACTTTCGAGCGAACTTATTACCAGCTATCTTCCGTATAGTGCCTTTATATTGTTTCGAACAGCATTGTCCAATCCCGCAGATGGAGTTGCATATCCCCCTCCACAAAATCCGCCAATCTCAACGAACTGCGGAGGATGGCCGAGATCGAGAACGACGCACGTATGATAGCAGGGTCATCTTTGTTTGCGCAAGGGCTAGAACTCCTTGGATCCTCGAATCCGGAGGTCCGAGAATGGGCGTGTTGGATGGTGGGACGGCTGGCAGGTCACGGGTCGGTCATGCCGGTGATATTCGACTTGAAACTCTGCGTGGACCTGGTGTCTCTCCTGCGGTGAGTGTTAAATGTCTAGACTGACACGTCTCATCAAAACATAGTGACGGACATACTGCGGTTGTCGAGGAGGCAACATGTGCATTAGCTCAAGCCTCAGATCACGTACTGGCCTGACGGTGCAGAGGCGGTGGTTAATGCACAAGTGGCCGATTACCTTCAGGAGCTGCTTGAATCCTCGGATCAGATGGTCCGAAGACGGGCGTGCTGGCTTGTGGGAAACCTCACTGGTCATGCCTTTATTGTACAGGGAACATTCAGGAATTTGAAACTCTGTACGCAGCTTGTCTCTCTGCTACGGTGAGTTTTAATTGTTGACTCAGTGACCGTTTCTCTCAAGTCATCGTCCAATGTCGCGACCGGAAATTCCACCTGTTTACCTGTGCCATATAATTTGCATCTACTAAGCTACCTCGTTTGAAATGATTGGGCCTATGGGATTATCCGAGCCGCACTTCCGACACCGTCCGCGCACATGTCGGTTTTGAATTCAGTTTCAGCTTCATTTTTCACTGTTCAGTTCTCAAGCCCCATCGTCTCCCGCCATTTGCACCGTCGCGAACCTAAGCGTCTCCAGCTCTATCGTGCTCATCTCCCTTGTCATCCCCACAGCTGCCGCCTCATGCAGATTGAGCATCAGCCGTGCGAGGAGCACGATGGAGAGACTGTAGGCCCCCATCAGTGGATGCAATGGCGAATTGAGTATGACGAGAAATACCTCGTGATGAACCACGACAAAAATCCTCTGAGGAAGGCCTGGGGACGTAAGCAGAGAGGAAGTATCGGTCGGTCAGGGACATACATCGCCCAACTGTTGATCATGCACGAATTTAGCCCATCTTTCAGTAATGTTGACGTGGATGAAGAACGGCACGCACATAAAACGCGACGAGATTTGCTGCATTGGCAATGATGATTATGCTACGCAGATGAGTGCACATTCTGGTTAACTGGATGATTCCTTAAACTCACCCGAAATACATAGCCCCGTCGGTAGTCATCCGCCACAACAATGTTCCCGCGTACCCAGGATGCGTCTCTCGTTGAACGTAGGCGCGCCGGACGGTCAATAGGAAGATAAGTATGTCGCAGAGGGTTCTAGATAGATGAGTTGGAATTGAGTGGAGCCGGGATCTTCCTCATCATAAGTGCTAGAATACTGACTGTGCTTCCCAGGCCCCCGCAAGTCCTATGTATAATCGGTTCATTCGGGTGATCAACAATGAATACGAGGAGCCTCACGAAAGGTCCTGTAGGGCGTAAGACTTCAATCAAAACCAGACGATCATGTTGCTCACGATTTTTGCGGAAGGTCCGTAGCACAGGCGCTGATCCCTGGCACGGAGAATATCTGCGGTTGTCCATCTGTGATAATATCCCACTGCACTGTGTCAATGAACCCGTAAAGTAAAATACTTAAGAACAACGCACGAGAGCACACGCAGGCCACACAGCGAACACCGCCAAGAGGCAAGTGAGGATCCACCAATTGCGGCCGTACATCGCAAAGACTCGCATGATGAGGGTGCCTTCGAATTCGACGCGGATCAGCACTCGGCTATGATTTGAGTGATGATGGAGCCTGGCGCACATTCGACTAGGATCTCCTGGCTCACAATGAGCAATTTCCACATAAGTTGCATTTTGACACAGCTAGAATGGTGGAATTTGAGGACGAAAGAGGAAGAGACGTTGGTTCGGATACACACCTCTGAGAAAATATCGTCGAGAGCTTGAACCGAAGAGAACATAGGCACGCGCACCTCACGGCTGAGCTTGGCGAAGTAGAGCACACAATTCGCGATGTTCGCTGCCAACCCGAAGTACCGCAGCGCGAGGAACCAGTAGATACTCGGCTGAAGCTTGGCTGCCCAGATGAACTTCACTTCTGTGGCCAGTGTCAGGGAGTGGTCGTAGATCAGGAGAACTGCAGCGAGCGACGCATCAGTAGAGTACAGCGAATATAAGAAAGAAAGAAACGGACCGAGGCCGGCGAGGACGACGGAACGGTATAACCGCCTGGAAGCACATTAGTGCATGAGATCTTGATCAGCAAGGATACGAGGATACAGATCCCAGGCAAATGTAACGGGATCCAGCAGGGGGGTGTCATCTGTGGCGTCCATGGAGTAGTGCGACATTGGAGGACTGCAGTCGGTCGGAAGTCAGAGATCAGGGAGGTAGGAGGCATATAAGTTGACGCAAAAAATAGGCCAATGCCGTGTATGCGGGGTTTATGTTGGGTTGATCATATAGAATGCATGATGATTGGTCCGCAGATTTGGGAGTTGTTGGCTCTCGGGACCATGAGAGTGGCCACTCCACAGACAGACAGGTGATTGGTTCCGCTCCTAGCTTAGGACTCAACACATATTGTTAGTCGGGGGATCAGGATTGCCTGGGTCGCATGGCTCAAGCAAATCAGGTTGAACAGGAGGAAAGAGATCCGATCATTTCACGATATAATAAGTCTAAGTGCGGGATCCGCCACACTCCGCCAGGAGGAGGAGGGGGAGATAGTATTACTGCAGAGGTCCCAGCACTCCGACTCAGCGGTCGTTGTGAGTCGCCTTCGATTTGGCCATCAATTAATCTCCGTGAAAAGGGAAACCCAGATGTAGTCAGACTATAGATCTTGAGTATGGCACATATACTGTGCAAAAATTATTTGGATGACATCTCGGTGGAAACAGGGTTTTTTGGCTTACATCTTCGAAATGGAAACAGGGTTTTTGGTTGCATCTCATAAAATGGGGACATCTTTCAACTTGGCTACATCCTTTGTGGAGGATCACAAAGTACCCAGCTCCTGTCGCCTAATCAAAGTACCTTAAAAATCTTTCGACTCGACATCATCTTAATGGCAGCGCAACTGATAGTATTGATCAGAACGGTGATCCGAACATGCCGCCAGGATCCGAAACAGGATCTTTCGTGGTATTTGCTCCTCAGACAGCAGGAACTATGGGAAAGCTGGAGAACTCCAATTTCAAGGATAATTCATCTCATTTTTGTGGGGCAAATACGAATCAAAAAACTCCTAAAGCATTGTGCAAAGTCATTGGTTCGTGAGGTCAAATTGCAGCCATTTTGATCTTTTTGTAACATATCCAACTTCTAATGTGTTTCAAACACTTTTCTGAACTTGTCTAGGTTGTAAATACTACATCCGAGGAGACTACGGAAAAAGAGAACTGCAAGGTGGCCGACAGAGTTGATCCTGGCCCGCTGATCTGGGTTTGATGCGCAAGTCTCGGCAATCAACCCGAACTCGACCGGAGATGTGAACCACTTACAGAGTTGTAAGCCGTTTCAAGAAGTTGCATGGAAAGTGAGGTTGCAAGCTTTTTTCAAGTTGTCACCCCCAAGATCACATGCAGATGTAAGTTGTAATCAAAAACCCTGCAAAATTTGGCTAATTTTTGCACAGTATATCGCCCATACTTGAGGATAACAGAATCCAGACATATGGGCATTGGGCAGATGTGCGGAATGGGGGCTCAGAGAAGAGCCGGCAGACACAATAAGATGTACAAAGAACCACAAGAACGGTTGCTACGATCTGGACGGGAGAGTAAGGGAATTCAAACTCGAGTTGGGAACAGGGGACCTTGTTTACATCAGATTGTAATCAAGACTGAGGGAAATTATTTGTTTCCATACCAGGAAAAGCAGGGGAACGTGCAGCGGAAGAGCATCTTGCTGCCAGAATAACTCATGTTGCGAGATCCCCAGAAAAGCAGGTCAGATGCGCAGCGAAACGGTCTCACTGCCGTAAGTTACGTAGGATGGGACCTGCGATATGTGTGCGGAGAAGGAGATAAAGACGTACATATAAAACGATTCAGACTGAATCTCATTATACCAAACGCTCCAAAAGAAGAAAAAAAAGATTCAGACGAGCGCTAGGCAGCCGGGACGATTCCGGCTCAACGGAACATATTGATTTAACAGCTGATTTAACCCCATGTCGGCTTGATCGTTTTGCTTTTCTTACTTACTCGTATGGTGTCATTTGCAAAGATACCTGGAGTAAACAAACAAAGAACAGCGATGAAACAAGGCAATAGAGAGGTTGCGCACAAGCCATTCGAGCCAAATTCGAGCCATTAAATGGCTTTTTTTGCGTGCGCACATTTATGGCTAATGGCTCTAATGGCTTCGATAATTGGATCGAAATGCGAGTGGGTTAGGAACTTGTGAGCATATATACTCCATCTAGAGACTTAGTTGCACGGCAAGTCGGAAGAATAGTATTTTACATGACAACATTGGGGTTTTTTGTGAAATTTTTGGGATAATGACTAGGGTACTTGATTGTGAGCTGAAAACCAGCAGACACCATCAATTAGAACTAGTTAAAGAGCAGAGAAACACTCCCTGGCCCGAATTCATCAGCCATTAGCGATGAATGTGCGCACACAAAAAAAAGCCATTTAATGGCGTGAATGGCTTGTGCGCAACCTCTCTAATAATGCGACGTGTATGCTCTGTGCCATTGAGCTGGTAAGCTTTGTTCAAGAGCGGTGTCGAAGTGTCACAGGCGGGCCCAGACCTAGAGCACCAAACAGCAGTACTAGTGAAGTATCCTGGTATGTAATTGTGGCCGAACGGTGGCGAGAGGAGAGTATGGATGCATAGGTAAAGGATGGGGCGCCGAGTTCGCCGTTGAAAAGAGCTCTGAAATACCGATAAGGCGACGATGATGAGGAAATTTAAACCAATGGACATACCTACTGCAACCGACACTTGAGTCTAGACACCTGTCTCTAACCGGTGCTCGTGTCTTTCAGAATAGATGCGGCGGAACGGACAAACAAAAAAAAAGTTAACAATCGGTCATGGCCGGGGAAGGCGAGGGGGCAGCAAGAGAGCGCGGATATGCGAGGTCGTAGTACCGTGTGCCGACGTACGGATGGTTTATTGTTATGATGCGCGCAGCGAGCTTGCGGGAGGAGCTAGAGATTCGAGCGGAAACCATACGGGGGCAAGAGGGGTGTAAATTGCCCGAAGCGATCCTAACGTGCAGAAAAAAACATGGCAGAAGTCGAGTCTTAGTCAACATGTGGACGAGCAAAACCGCAAAGACCGCCCGAGTTTGTGAGCTACACGCCGGGAAATGGCAGTCCGAAATGCGGACCCGAGACTATTAGTTCCGCCATAAACCAGAAGAGGGGGAATTATATATCCTTGCGCGAATGCTCGGGATCGCGATCCTGACGTTTGTGTGCTCGTGTAGCCCGCACCGCCAAAAGCCAGCCCCTTGAGCAACGGTAATGAAGGAGTGATCCCATAAAAAATCAGACCTCGGGGGCATCTTGGACTTGATGAGACAATTCGATGGTACTATTGTTTCATGCCAATCTGAGCAGAGGTTGTTGAGTTATAGCAGGCGCAGTTCTGGGTAAAAGAAACATGAGCTTGACCCCCCAATTTCATTTGCAAAAGGCAATAATGGCCTATTGCTATCCATCACCTCCTCCAGAGTTCTTTCACATGTCACTGAAAACCTATATCGATCCATTTTAACGTTCAAAATCCCAGTCGCGAGGATAAGGATTCGCGATTCGGGCCGTTCGCCGATGACATCAACACGTGATCGCGAATGTCTTCTCTCGCCACCTTGACCTCAGTGCCTACGAATCCAGCAGAAAGTACTACTCCTCCGCCGAATATAAAGTCCCTATCCATTTCCATTGCCAATTGAGAAGATCGTAAAGAGACTGGTTGAAGTCCGAGCATGTAGCGATTCCGTTAGGGCCATCCAACGCAATTCGTGCGAGTCGGTGCGTCTTCACCCTCGTCCTCGCAGCTGGATGCTTATAACCCGTTCCTCGCACCGCTCAGCATCTAGCAAACACAAACATTGACATTGATTGCAGGACTGGACGCTGCCACACGATGATGCGACTTTAGTACAGCTCGCGGCTCGCAGTTAGAGGCTGTGCTTTATCTCACCTAGAATCCAGCCTCGATGCTTGGTGAAAATGTCGACTCGTCCCTTTTCTCTCTCGACTGAGGTGTGTGCCTTCGCTCCATCTGGCTTCACACTGCTGACTTCCGAGACACAGTTCTTTGAGATTTGTAACAATCTTCCGTACATCAAAGGCAGGCCGCCCGTTCTCGTCAGCGGCTCTTGGCGAGGGCGTGAAGTTAAGCTTTATGCGTGATCTGTTGTCCGTTAAAGCGCCAGCAGTTGAATGGACGATTCAGACACGCCGTACCCCTCGAAAGGCTCTCCTCGGCACACCTCTCCGATGCGCGCTGCTATGAATGAATCACGCTTCGATTTCAACCCCGTGTCCCGGAGTTTTTCCGCCCCGTGCGCACACAATCTCCCCCTATCGATGACTCGTCGCCACCCGAACGCTGCTTCTGTTTTCCAATCCCTGCACGTGTGCCCAACGGCTGCGATGGCGGGACATACGATCACGGGCGCCTCTGTGCACTCCCTACGCCATATGGATCGCTGGACACCCGATCCCTCAATGCGCTAGCGGGCGGCGGTGGTGGGAGATATCATCGGTGCGCCTACGCGCTGCACGTCTCGCCGACCCCCGGATCCCTGCACCCGGCAGCGGCGTCCGCATCCTCCCATACCGGAGCGTGTGTCGCTTCGGGCGTGGCGTGCGCTGCCTGCCCTAAGCCTCAAGACCACAGGCGCTGCTTGAAGACGGCAATTATCTGGTCAGTGGCTGCTCGAATCTTTTCGTCCGATTTCGACGTTTACGAAGGACTAGACCTTCGTACTTCTCATATCTATTGGAGAGTTTAGCGTGTGCTTTCGTCCCCCGCGCCTGTACTCCGCCTTTCGCGAACCTACGCACCGTTGCTCAATATTGCTTTCCTCTTCTCTGAAGCTGTCGTCATACCGAATTCACCGCGCCAAACAATTTTTCCCGCAGTCGTTTCTCTATCCTTTGGCTCTGACCGAGTGGTTAGACGTCATTCAAGAGGAACACGGCCTTCCTTCCGCTCCAGGGTTTGTGCTCGTAACGTTCCTCCACAAACAGTTCTCATTACGGGCCACGACCCCGTAACCAGTTGCACGACCCACTGATGAAAGTAAGAATCAAGTCGTCATCAGTGGGCGCCTATCCCTCCGCGTCGGCGGCCGCGTACGGAAAGTCTACTTTGAGCGTATGTACCTAGTAACTGATTGATACTGTGCCGGCCGCGAAGTCCAAATACGACCCAAGATTCCTCTTTGAAGGCTTGAATGCACGCGCGTGCTGCACTTGTGGCGCAACATGACTTCGTTTCGGTGCATCGTAAACGCGTTGCCACCGTTTGCACCCTGCCGGATTTCGGCGGTGACGACAGCAGCTACCAGGGCGCCATCCTCCTAACATCCGACATCTGACGCTCGATTTTGTGTTGTGGAACCTCGGGAACTTACATCCGCGGTGCTCCATAACAATCTGACGATACTGACTCTATACGAAAGTGCATTTCACTCACAATGCTTTGAGCGATCGCCTCGCAGATGGCAAATAAATTGAACGAACTGTCCTCGAGTCCGCACTCACGGAGCTCCCCGGCCTGCAGGGTCTCCACGCGAATGAGCGCGATCACTGCATATTCCTGGTACCGACTTAGGGACCAGGTCTCCAAAGTCCAATTCCAAAAAGACCTTTTTGACCGAGGTTAGGGTTAATTTCGTAAGGTTAGGGTCTCCCATCACGTTTCATCCCTCCTTCACGCACTCATGCCCTCCTCTCGAGTTACTATCGAGGACGTTCCTGAGTCGCCTATTCTGACTCTGGCACCCCTCCTTTGGGACGCTGAAGCTCTTATCGACACACATAACCCCTTATTCGGACCACACGGCTCCATTGATACGGTGTCCCCTATTCGGCATACTGAAGTTAACCTGCTACAGGCTGCCCTCACCACGTTGGCGAGCCCGATTCCGTGCTGGACAGTTCCACCTCTGACATGGCTGGTACGATTTAATTGGTGTCGCTATATACAGGGATTAACCTGCGCTCGAAGTCGACGTTCCGTCTTTCCCGCGTAGCGCTTTCCGTAAGGAGGAGGAAGAAGCAGGTCCACATGAACCCTCCCTTCCTATTCATTTCTCGAGTGAGCAGACCTGCTGACCTCTCGACCTTCACTGACCTCGCTGGCCGTGGCGTCCCTCCCTCCAGGTTCTGATGTAGCCATGGACACAGACGACACCCTTGGGCCTGTCGTGTTCCCGTCTTCGTGGCCTCAATGGTATGTTCTGCATTCACAGTCTGTCAGTCTCAAGGCTAACAGCTGTTACAGACCGTACCTCTCTAAATCCTGGTGTAACACGTTCTGGGACAATCATCTCTCCGTTGCTTAGCATTTTTCATGAAGAGGAAGAACTAGAACAGTCAGATCCGACTCCTTCCTCAACAAGTGAGTGGACAAACTGACGTCTCAACTTGTGCTGACCTTTCAAGCCTTGGCCATTCGCCGTGCCCTCTTCACGACTGAGGAGGAGGAGGAGGAGGAGGAGGAGGAAGGGGAGGTCGAACCGAGACGGCACAATGATGCGCCGGTTTCTGTTACACTTCCCGGTTTGTTGACTCATATGTACTTGACTTTTTCTAATCTCTGCATTCGAACACAGACCATTTCTCTGGAAATTACAATACGGCAGGTTCCTTTCATGATGGTCGCCTTAGTCTACTGTTCACTGGTCATAGTTCAATGCAGTCCAGCGTACCCGTTATTAGTCCTATTCCTGTCAAATTTTCGAATGATGTATGTGATGATTTCCGAGACGGACAGGACTTTGCCTTCACCTATTTGTTAAATGTGTGGTTTCGCCTGAGTTCTATTTATTGTGATGTTCAAGGTAACAGTGAGCTACCACATGGATCGCTGCGTTGTAAGGTTGAGTCCCCGTCGCGCATGGTCTCGCATTTCCGTTATATCAAGTTATCGCAGTTGTTAGCGATCGCGCAGGCATAAGGCGCAGCCGAATAAGGTAACTCAAGAGTTGCGCGCTGAACCAGAAATGCGCACGAGAATAAATGTACAAAATGAATGCCTTACTGTTATTTGTGTCTTCAAATCCAATAACTTACGAGGTACCAGGGTTGCCCGGAGGGCCTTAGGAATAGATATCTGTAGTCTAAGATCATTTCTTGAACCGGTTTCTTGATTCAGGTACTGAATGAACATGATGATTCCGCTCCATGGTTTTGAGCCCAGTGGAGTTGGTAATAACGAAGGCAAATCGACTCTCAAGCCGTTGAAGCCAACACATTTTCCACGCGCATTTGAGATATCGAAGTTCAAGTTGTCGCGTCTCACGATAAGGATTAACCTGAGATCTAATAATAATATTGCATTACAGTCAAAATAAAGACCGTAGTAGTACACGACCAGTCGCAGAGACAGTGAAGGGTTGTATTTATTAAAACACCTCTAGTTTACAAAGGCACAGCCCTCGCCGTCCCCTTGGCACGCGCCGTGGTTCGCACGGCACAGGGTGTGGTCGTCACAATCCAATAACTTTAAGGTCGCGCACAGTGTCCCACTGACAGGCAGTATCGAGGAAACCAAATCAAATACATATATATTATTTCAACAAAGGTGTATACCCAAAGAGAGATGAACCAGCAATAGCAACTTCAGAGCCGCAACAAATATGTGAAAGCGCATCAAAGGGGAGGCGTGAATACGCAGCCCACACCGTTGTCTTGGCACGTGCCGTTAGTGTTAGGGTCCTGAATGCTGGAGTACAATGATCCATAAGTTTTGGAAGCTGAATATGTATACAAGGGGAACAACGTACATCTCAGGGACGGTTTCGGGGGCGGGACCGGAAGCAGTCGGGAGATTCGGGAACGGCGTCTCGGCGCACGCCTGCTGGACGTCCTTGCGGGAGAGGGTGGGGGGAAAGAACGCCTGGGCTGCCGCGGCAGAAATGGGCGGGGGGACGGGGATGACCTCGGAGCAGTCAACCATCTTTGAGACGTCTTGGCCAAGCACCTGCATCTTCGCGAACGCCTCCTTGAACGCATTCGCCATGTGCACCTGGTTGTTGACGTTCGCTTGCCAGAGGCAGGCGGTGCGTTCGTCGCGGGCAAGCAAGAAGTCCGACTCGAGGCGCAGCTCGCCTGCGAGGGGAGACATGACCTCGCCCTGGTTGCCGGCCGTTCCGGGGAAGAGGGTGCCGACAAGCTGAGTCTCGACGAAGAACTGGGTGTCGAAGACCCCGGGCGTCGAGTCAAAAGGCACACCCTGGATCTTCGGGTCAACATCATCAGCTCCGGCGATGGAGTGGCTAACGTGACAGTGAGCTATGAGTGAAATGGCGGGTAGTAGAAATTGCGTACGATGCGAGGAGCGCGACGACCTCTGCAGGGGTGAAGCCAGCGTCGGCCATGCGGTCGAGAATGGATGTGACGGATTCTTGGGAGGATTTCAGAAAGTCAACATCTCTACTGGCGTCAGCACGTACGGAAAGGCTCCGGGACTGTGCCGTCCGGAGCGGGGGCTTTCGCGTCGACACGGCCGAACATGAACGACGGGCGAGAGATACCGGGGCACTGAGTCAAGCTGACGGCGCCGGCGAACTGGATGCTAGGATAGATGCAATTAGGAAAGGCGTAGAGGTGTTGACGGGAGGCCGTACAAGTCGGCAACCGAGATGGAGTGGTTTGCGATGAAAGGCATCTCAAGGTTGAAGGCATCGGCAATACCGAGATTGGCGGCAAAAGAGAGCTCAGTCTCCCCGAAGATGAAGATCGAGCCGTCGGCGCCAGTACTGTCGCATTGGTCAGCCGCGGTATTAGCAAGGGAGAGGAGGATATAATTTCTTACCCGAAGCTCTTGTTGGTGTTCGAAAAGCCGATGGCATCGTGGAACGAGACGCGGAGGGCGGTATGAGCAGCGTCGCCGCACTCGCCGAAGTCGAGCATGTTCGCTTGGATGTCCTCGAGCACGGGGAACAGCGCGCAGCATGCTGCGTTCGTCACCGTGTTCTTACCGTCCGGGCAAGTCACACGACGGGTGAGCGCCGCTACAAACAAACGATCGCCGTCAGTTCGACATACTTGGGTTCAAAGGAAAGGAAGGGCGGCACCGTTAGAAGCAGTTGCGAGAGCCGCGAGGAGAATGAATGTCGTGGACAACATAGCGAGCGGTGTTGAGGGTTTCGAAGGACGGTAGGGAAATGCAAATGACCAGGTAAAGCCTGAGTTCTCTCTCGGCTTTCGCAAAGCTGCTTTTATACTGCTCGTCGACCCTTCCAGCTAGCTTACGAAAGACGATACGCATCAAGTATTATTGGGGCGGGCGGGTTGGGATTGAAATAAAGCGAGGGTAATTCAGCGAGTTAGTTTCACGTCGGTTTAACGCGGCCGTGTCTGTCCAGACGGGAACAAGGGGACCGTGGCAAGAAATAGAGGCACTTGCACGCAGGGCAGTGCGCTCGGAGGCGTTCGAACACGCGTGCGCGTGTACTTACCAATGCTGCGGGATGCGAAAGTTGAAAGTGAAATGAGCGCCGGAGCTGCTAACCCATGGAAAAGGTGTAACGTACGTATCCATGCCAGAAAGTATTCAGCATGCCTTAAACCGTCCAACAAATATGATTGACCCACAAATTCATGTTTTCTGTGAACGGGAACCGGAATAGGTGCTATAAGCGACCACTCCCGAGAGCCGGATATACTCCGGATATTCATAGATACATCTGACGGCGTCTGGGACGAGGCGATGCCTGTCCGTTGTGCTGTCTTGTGCGGGAAAAACCTGCATCGAAGTGATGGTCTGAGCTAGAAACACAGTCAGAACTGGAAACGAAAGGGAAGGTGTATACCACGACGGATCCGGATACTTCATCCACCGAGAAGCTAAGTTCAATTCAAAGTTCGCTGCCAGGAAGCCGGAGATAACGGTTACTAAGGAAGAACAAGGCACTGTGCGAAGCCTCCAGAGATTGGCCAGTACGAGAGCTGTTTCAACTTGGTTTCAACAGTTATCTTCGACGGTCCTCTCACGGTTCATCATCCCTGGACCAAGGTAGCGGGAAACGGCCATCTGAGGGTATTTCCGGTGAAAAGAAAGCCTCGGAAATTGGAATGACCGATTTTCTGCAGAACGATTCGGAGAAGTTTTCGATTAGAGAGTCTGGCGAGAGGACGTGAAAGGCCAGTTGCAGCGGTTAAGAATCAGATGCGGAGAAGGGCGTCACCTTCTAATGGAAGGCTGGCCAGACTGGCTGGCCCTTACAGTAGATGGATGCGGAGAGGAGACCGGGACCGACGCGGGAATTTGTATCTATTATGTAAACGCCATTCTCCGATCACCCTGAATTGGATGCGGTTGAATACACGAACGTTTAGTGGAAGAGGCTGAAGAGAGGGTATCGGGGTGAGTCTGGACACTCTGGTGCAACGCAATTTACTTTCAATGGTCCTATAGCTAAAGGACTCGTATGGTGGTGCCTAAATAAAGAAAATAAATCACAATAAAAGAAGGGAGAGATTCCTTTGAGCATCTGGCTTACTCCAGTATGGCATGTGGATGCGACAAAATACTCTGGAATAGATCCAAAAACCCTTCCCGTCGACATAAGAATTGGTCTCGGCTGGGAAGTTGCAGAGGAAATATTCACTGCGGCGGCCTCACGGCAGGCCCTATCGGAATTGTGCCGAGGCCGTCGGCACCGCCTGCCTCCCTCCCTCGGCACAGCTCCGTCGTACGGGAGGTAGCTCGGCAGGGCCGGGCTGATTTTCAAAAGGGATGTGCCTCCGCTAGTTCCCGGCGGAGTTTGACCTCAGATCAAGGGCAACTTTGAACGACTTCCCTTCAAAGCGACTCTCCGTTTTACGTGCCGCACAGCGATTCTCGTGTCGAATCTATAGTAGCAAAGACGTTATGTGTCCTAATTCTGGCCCTTATATATTTAGAAAAAAATGGCTTGCCAGCGGCGGATGAAATGCGTACGATGTATCACTTTCTATCGAAATCCACTGTCCCCATCCACGTCTCCATTTTTTCAACTTACTCTGGCTCTGGCTCCTTGATGTAAAGATCACAACCTCGGCATTTGCCCACTCGTTTACATTCCAATTTTGGGATCGTCTCGGCACTGTGCCCAACTGCCAAATTTGACACTCCGAGATCCTTGATGCGCGATTGATGCGTCTCTTGGCGCTCCTCAGCGGGACCGGTCGCGTGATTCTGCCTACCGACTTGGGGTTTAGCCCCTTCCAATCGTAACCCCTTCCACGGTTCCACCTCACTCTCAGGCTCTTGCTCGACTACTGCGCAGTTACATTCGATCTGTTCCTGACATCGGACCTCTCCGCTCATACAACAGCCGCACTGAGTTGCTTCGCCATTGGGCTGCGCCGACTACTGTACTATTTCGACCAAATGTTCATTATTTTCAGATTTTCGTCGACCGAGGTGACCGATACATTTTCTTCTGAATTATAGTGATTTTTGGGCGCATCAAAAAAAATTCGGGTGTCACCGTCACCTGAACACAGTACATATATATACAAGTCTGTGGGTAGTCAGTCTGGCTCAACAGCCCTTGTTAACAATCTGTTTAATTCCGTTTCCTGTCATTTCAGCGGCTCTACCGCAGGAGGCAGTGTGGTTCCATCCCCATCATCTTTCCTTCCTCGTTACTCTCCTCACGTTCTGTTTCCCTCACGTCAAATGACCAGGAAGCAGAGCATCAAGACGCACGGCCTTTGCAAACTCATTTATACAGCCGTTCAACAGCTCTTCCATCTGGGATTATATTCGCACTGTGCGAGTTCAACCACAATTGTTCTGTCAACGGCGCTGGACTTCTTACCCCTTCCACCTCTCTGTTGTTGCTCTCCTCCTTCGATGCTGCGTCATTGTGCTGCGCAGTTCTCCGTTTCTCTCCTAACAGTCAACCTGGGGCTATGTTCCAAAAATCCCCGTTCGACCTCTCCTCTCGCCCGGCTGCACTTTGGTGCTTCAGAAATTGAACGGCGAGTACTGGAGAGGCTCAACAGCCGCTGGTGACGATCTATACGTGTAATCTCGTTCCCTGACACTTCACTGCGTCGCAGGACGCTGTCAACCTCCGCTGTGCCGCAGAAGAGACACTTAGCCCGCCTGCGGCCACGTAGATTTCTTTGGGTATAATAGGCTAGGAGTGACACTCAATTCCGTATTTGCGTCCTTTCTTTTTGTGATTCCAACTGCCTCAAATATTCGCGCGCCGTTAATCTATCTGGAAACTGGTCACTGTCTCGCTGCTGGCAAGTTCAGCATGAAAATTCTCGAATAGTCAATGATATCTTTGCAAAAACTCAACCGGATCCCTGCCAGAAATACCCCCCCAATGGTTTCATCGCACCCATCACTTTATTTTCTCCTCGGCCCCAACCACGATCCACCTCCACCAATCCCCGTCTTTCTACCAGGTAATATATTCAGGGAGGCGGATAGTTTACATCTCCATCTTTTGATTTTTCCATGATGCTCATACGGCATAATAATATCAAATACGCATTTGAATCCCGAGGCCTTTTCTTGCTGTTCCGACACAATTTCTCTTTGCCGAAGCGGACCGGCAGCACATCTTGCTGGGTTTCAAACAAATGATGCGCAATGGAAGAATTTTGGCCATGGGTTTTCTTTATTCTCGGCCTATTTGGATCGCGTACTTGTCGGCCGAAAGATAGAAGAACTGCACCACATGGAGCAGCCTATAGTAGAAAATTGTCGTAGCGATGGGAAGTAGGATTTGTGAAAGCATCAAGTCTGTTGAGGCGTGTTGGGTTCCGTCGAGCGTCGAGCCTTTATGAGAGGATCGTAGGGTTTGGATCAAGCCGCCGTTCCATTGTTTGTTGATGTGGGCTGAGTTTGGGGGTCAACAATGGAAGGGGCTTGTGCCAAGATAAGAGAAAAAGGCAGGACCTTTGTCGCGTCCCAGAGCACTCGAAGTGTGCCAATGACTTCGGGTATTTGAAGAGGATCTTATGTTTTCGGTCAACTTAGACTATGGCTACCTCAGATTTTTCACATTGACAATAGCAAATGTGCAGGACACTCTGGAAACTGACGTTCTTCAAGATCAAATGCTACTTTATCTGCCCGATTTTTGAGCTCTCTCGCCACATATCAGATAATTTGAGCAGGAGATGTGTTTCAATCTATTCTCTGAATCTTTCTTCCACTTTCTCCAGGTCAAACGGAGTGGTGAGGCTCGTAAACGACATAGATATCCGAGTCCATCAATCCTGGGTCGATCACATTTCCATTTGGTGAGCGTCTTGTAATCATCGACCCCCTGGAATGGTGTGTGCTCCGTTGGCATCTTGTAGATTTATGTAAGGATAACCACCCGTACATACCTACATGTTTGTCTTCGGTAAACTTGTTGTTCATGTTGTGGACCACGCGAGTATAATATATCTCCTCCCCCCCCATTTTGGGAATGATCGGCAAACAGAAGACCTTCGACCAGAGTCCTTGATACACCCAAGGTGTAGAATAAGAATTCTGAAGAGACAGAAACACTCAGATTAAATAATAGTCTCATTAGTGCCCAGAAAATATGCACTCTGGGGAACTCACAATCTCGCATTGGGCGGAGTTAGCCTGCCATCAATCCTCCGAAATCACCTCTAGAGGACCTCAGATTTTGGGAAACAAGAATTTGACCGGGACTATATCACTCTTAGATATATAATGAACAGCATTGTCTCTTCAATTTTGGAGGAAAGGGAGGGATGAGGTTGTAAAATAGCTTCAAAGATCCTCACTGTTTTTGATTACTTTGTCCCTAGCCCAAGGGGCTACCATTTCCCGAAAAATATACCTTAGGTCGAAATTCCTATCTCAGAGGGCCGAGGGGGGACCCTCCCTCCCCACGTGATGGGAAAATGACCTTGTTGGAGTTTGAGCCGAGACGCGTAGATTACCTCATGTCGTGTTATGTCACCATCAGGAAAAACCACCTTTGCCATTTGGTAGAAAGTGCTGGAATATCTGAGCAATCCCTCGCATTTCCGTCAAAATGTTGAGAAATGGCAGATTGCGAGAAAATGGAAAAATTGACTGGTCCCAAAATATTGTCACCAATTTCTGAACGATTGTAGAAGAATTATGGCCAATAGGGACACATTTCAGTGATATGTGAGGTTTTTGAAAGATAATGGGGGGTGTAATCATTGTATTGCAGGCCAAAACCGGCTACTATACATCGGAAATACATGTAACAAACGAAACTAAGGTGTATATATAACATCTCCACACGCCTCACCGACGCCGACAAGACTGGCACAGGTCGCGCTCACACCCGCCGTCACTGTGATGGTAAGCAGGTCCGGGTACCGGAGCACTACGCGGCTCGCCCACCTGGACAGCATGTCCAGGCGCTAACTTCGAGAACTTCTCAAACATCTGCGGGAGGCGTAAAATTCTCGCACAACAAAGGTATATGGCTTACCCGCGCACCCGCCCGGCTTTCCAACGGCAATTGATGATGTCGACAACCAAGACCCCGGTGCTGTCGTGCTCGCAGCCGAAGCAAGCCTGCGCAACAATCACACATCAGCCTTGGGATCTAAGTAAGCCAATCTAAAACACACAGGGAACTGACCTCGATAGTGTGTACCCTGTGCCGAGCCGAGCCGATGTCCGGGGGGGTCGAGAATTTCTTAAACATCTGTGGGAGGGATGAGATTGGTTCACGCTGAAGAAAATATTAGCTTACCCCAGTGCATGAATTTGTCCAGATGTCGTATAGGATGACAAACATATAAACATTTCCACGGACCTGTCAAGTTAGGAACGCGCCGTTCGTACACGAGGCAAAGATCCTGGTGCGGCACCGTCAGTCGGCGTTGATAGACAGCATGGTGAGCGACATACATGATGCAGAACGCCACGAAATATCCTTCACAACGATGCTGCATTACTCTGGAATGTAGTTATCGGCTAGGAAAGTCAGACGCGCACTATACACAATTACGACGGGCAAGACTGACAGGATGGGAAGGTGCAGGCCATGCAAAGAGCGACATCTGCCGCTGTGATGGGCGAGATGACTTGTAGAAGCAGTCCACCGGGGAGCGCAGGATATGCGGCACCAGAGAGGCCTAACAGGAAAGGTGAGTTCAAGAAACTGGGCAAAGGAAGGCCTCACCGTGCTAGGAGCCGATGCACAGCGATGCAGCCCATCGGGAATGGCCAATGCACCCTTGAGACCTTGACGGAAGGTTCTGGGGACATTCAGTGGGGTGTTGGTTCAATGTGGAGGTCTTAGAACGATACCTAGGTAAATGGGAAGAGAAGGGTGAACGGTGAAGATGGGGGGAAAGGAAGAAAGAATGTGACGTTGCTTGACGTGGCTCCATCAAAACGAACCAACGAACCATCTTTCGCGAACACGTGCACATTACGGCGGCGGACACGGGCGGTGTTGATACGCGTCGGTTAGGACTTAGAAGGATTTCGTCGAAACCCAATGAAACCGTTTGCTGGCAACGACAGCAGCTAGACTTTCCTGTGTTTATCTTATTGTTTGAATGACTAAACCTTCATGAATGGTTAAAACATGCCGACATAATATTTTGGTGTCATCTTGGACCGAAAAAAAATTGACTTCTCCTAATTCATGCAAGCCTTGAGCATTTCAGTACCTAAAATACAGTTATTTCATTGTTTAAGACTGATTCTCAGGCTCTTTCAGAGGAATGGTCAAGTATGTCAAGAAATGTCAACATTTGGTTGGCATTTCCCAACAATTTGCAGCACTCCGAGATTGTCAGAAATTGGTGACAAAATTTGAACAATTGGCAAAGGGGGTTTTTCCTGATGACATCATCAATATCACTTGTCTTTGTACTTGGCTCTCGTCGCCTCTCGAGTTACGGTGTACGACTTCCAACAGGTTATGGGCCACTTGTGCACCACTGCCTAACCAGTCAACTCCTGTCCTCTTTTCTGTGTTTGCTGTCACGATCAGCGCCTGGTCTTTGTCTTTGTCTCTCGCGATCTACAACCCATCTACATTCATCGACCGCACATTCGACTCTTTTCGACATGGTGAAACCATCCGACATTGGGAAGCTTACGGGGGCGAACTATTGGAAGTGGAAAAGTGGGGCAAGGGCTCTCTTGATGGCTGACGGTCTTTGGAACGCCGTCGATCCATCGGTTGCGGTTCCAAACGGTGTGGTTCAAATGCGTACTTGGACTAACGAGAATCAGAAAGCGTATGGTATTACGTACCTCACGCTTGAAGACACGGTACAGGCCAAGGTCGACAATGCTGGTGTCGGAACCAGCGGTCGCTTGCTTTGGGCACAACTCGAGTCCTTCTACACCACATCCAACCCCGCCACTCGCTCCATGCTCATGTCTCAGTTTAACGGCCTATCCCACGAAATCTCCCAGCCTGTCGATACCTTCCTACAGGCCGTCGTCACAGCAGAGAGTCGTCTCACCGCCATCGCCGTCTCCCTACCTTCGCATATGGTCCACGACAAGATCCTCGGGGGTCTTTCATCTGTATACTCCCCAATCACTGCCGTTCTCCAGAACGAATCACCTCAGCGCTCCGTTCCGGACCTGGTCACCGCGAT
The DNA here is from genome assembly GCA_029289565.1 of Mycena galericulata. Lineage (NCBI taxonomy): Eukaryota > Fungi > Basidiomycota > Agaricomycetes > Agaricales > Mycenaceae > Mycena > Mycena galericulata. The sequence goes on along the minus strand of JARKIA010000268.1, from coordinate 48,295 downwards.
TAATGCCTGGGAGCATGCAGATCTCCAGAAACGTGATTCAGTCATCAAAGCCGCGCGCGCCAGACTGAATCATGGGGGTGAGGATTTCGATCCTGATGCTCCCACCGTACTGGCTGCTCGCAGTCACTCCCATCGTTCACACCAGCCTTCTACGCTGTCGTCTCACTCGTCGCACTCCGCGGGCGGTAAAGAGTTCGATTGGACGAATACGAAGAATCGTATGGATGTGTGCAACCGTTGTGGTCTTACCGGTCACTTCGCTCAATACTGTGTCTCAATCATGCCGGAAGACGTTCGTCGGCGGATCATTCGCAACCGTGCGCAGCAGGCCAACCTCGCCGACGATACAGATAGTGACAGTGAGCGTGATTCTGCGAACGTTGCAGCTACCGCTTTCCACGCTGATTCCCACATCGCCGCTGCCGTCTTGGATCTCCCGTCTGAAATTCACATCGACACGATGGACCCCACGATGCACGAAAGTGTCTTCGGCGCTTTCATGACCCCTTATCCTCACGGTTCCGTCGAAGATCATCTGCCTACCCCTCCATCTCCAGCTCTCACCGCGTCGACCTCGAGCATCGCAGGCACTCCGAACAAGAAGAACAAGAAAAAGAAGAAGAAGAAGAAGAGCAACGTCACCGTAGAAGATGTTCAGGTCGCGTTGCACGAGCTCTCGTTGAAAGAAGAGGAGGATGAATTTTCTGTGTAAACCATTTCTAGCTTATGGGGGTGTCTCGTCTCTGGGGGTGTGTTGGAGTTTGAGCCGAGACGCGTAGATTACCTCATGTCGCGTTATGTCACATCATCAATATCACTTGTCTTTGTACTTGGCTCTCGTCGCCTCTCGAGTTACGGTGTACGACTTCCAACAGACCTATATAAGGAAATTTTCATCAGATGGTGCTCGGGTAACATTTGCCGAGATCGACGGCAGCTGCCGCTGCCGCGCTGCCGACACCCGTCCCTTCGTCTGAGCGCAGAATCACATTGAGACAAGAATGTCAAGAGTCTGACTGCATCTCACAACAGTCTTATGACCCTTTGCACCATTGTTGTTTCATCTTGTCTTCCATCGGCTTTCTGGTGCAAAGTTAAGGGCCTTGAGGTTTGGTAACTTACATAGTAGGGTAAAATCTTATTCGACAATATTCATAAATCAGTGAATAGCCAATAAGTCTTTCAGGAAAGCTTGTAAGCACGTCATTTGAGAAAACTCAATATAGTAGTCATATTTATCGCAAGCGTGATCTGGGTTTGCTATGTGCACCTTGTTTATGGACAATTTATGGCGATGTCTATCCTCACAGGCATGGTAAGGACACAATTTACCTCCAGGATGGCTAAAATACACTCAAATGCCCCGCTACCTAAAGTGCATATAATTTTTTTTTCGCGGCCCAGGGACACCCCCCTCCCCCCCCCCCCCAAATAAGGAAATTTCTTATCTTGGTAGCCCCTTGCCCTAGCCTCTCTCCGAGATTGTCCGGCTTGCCGGACCGGAGACAGGCTTGCTCCGAACCTTAGAGGATTGTCAAAAACTTCTTTCCCCTCTGTTGTCCCCAACTTGTCAACTGTTCGCGAGCATCACGCACGATCCGTGCGTGCACGGACAAAACTGGACCACTCAGCTCTAGTCTTTTCAGCGGGGAACTCCATCACGTGGCGCCACATCTGTTACCTATGCACTCATACTTCCATTATTGCCCTCGGCCAGCCAATACTGTAGTAATCCAACCAAGTGTTCATGGGGTCATCGAAGGTGTTCACTTTTTGAATTCAACTTCAGCTTTGTTTTTGAGTTTTCAAGCCCCATCATCTACCGTCATTTGCACCGTTGCGTACCTAAGCGTCTCCAGCTCTATCGTGCTCCTTTCCTCCCCTGTCATCCCCACAGCTGCTGCCTCGTGCAGATTGAGCATCAGCCGTGCCAGGAGCACGATGGAGAGACTGCAGACCACAATCAGTGGATGCAATGGTTAATTGAGTATGACGAAATATACCTCGTGACGAACCACGACAAAAATCCTGTGAGGAAGATCTGGGAACGTAAACAGAAAGTATCGGGTTGGTCAGGGACATACATCGCCCAACTGTTGATCATGAAGGAATTTAGTCCATCTTTCATTAATCTCGACGTGGAAGCACGCACATAAAACGTGACGAGATTCGCTACGTTGGCGATAATGATTATGCTACGCAGATGAGTGCACATTCTAGTTAACTGGATGATTCCTTAAACTCACCCGAAATACACAGCTCCGTCGGTAGTCATCCGCCACAACAACGTTCCCGTGTACCTAGGATACGTCTCTCGTTGAACGTAGGCGCGCCGGACGGTCAATAGGAAGATAAGTATGTCGCAGACAATTCTATAGATGAGTTGAAATTGAGCGGAGCCAGACAGATCTCCCTCAAAAGCGCCAGATACTGACTGTGCCTCCCAGGCCCCCGCAAGCCCTGTGTATAATCGATTCATGCGGGTGATCAACAATGAATGCGAGGAGCCTCACGAAGGGCCCTGTGTGGCGTAAGACTTCAAGTAAAGCCAGACGACCATGTTGCTCACGATGTTCGCGGAATTACCAGAGCACACGCGCTGATCCCCGGTACGGAAAATATTTGCGGTTGTCCCTGCTTGATAGTATCCCACTGCCCTGTGCCAATCAACCGGTAAAGTAAAATACTTGAAGACAACGTACGAGAGCAAACGCAGGCCACACGGCGAACACCGCCAGGAGGGAAATGAGGATCCACCGATTGCGGCCGTACATCGCGAAGACTCGCATGATGAGGGTGCCTTCGAATTCGACGCGGATGAGCACTCGGTGGTGATCTGATTGATGATGGGGCCTGGCGCACATTCGACTAACATCTCCTGGCTCACGAGGAGCGATTTCCACATAAGTTGCATTTTGACGCAGCTAGAATGGGGAAATCTGAGGACGAAAGAAGAAGAGACGTCGATTCGGATACACACCTCTGAGAAAAGGTCGTCGAGAGCTTGATCCGAAGAGAACAGAGGCACGCGTACCTCACGGCTGAGATTGGCGAAGTAGAGCACACAATTCGCGATGTTCGCTGCCAACCCGATGTACCGCAGCGCAAGGAACCAGATGATACTCGGCTGAAGCTTGGCTGCCCAGATGAACTTCACTTCTGTGGCGAGCGTCAGGGAGTGGTCGTAGATCAGGAGAACTGCAGCGAGCGATGCATCAGTAGAGTACAGCGAATATAAGAAAGAAAGAAACGGACCGAGGCCGGCGAGGACGACGGAGCGGAATAACCGCCTGGAAGCACATTAGCGCATGAGATCTTCATCAGCGAGGATACGAGGATACACACAGATCCCAGGCAAATGTGGCGGGATCCAGCAGGGGGGTATCATCTGCGGCGTCCATAGAGTAGTGCGACATCGGAGGACTGCGGTAGGTGGGAAATCAAGATGAGGGAGGGAGGGAAGAGACGTGTTACCTGCATATAAGTTAACGAAAAAATAGGCCAATGCCGTGTATGCGGGGTTTATGTTGGGTTGATCATACAGAATGCCTGGTGATTGGTCCGCAGATTTAGAAGTAGTTGGTTCTCGGGACCATGGGAGTGGCCACTTCACAGAAAGACAGGGGATTGGTTCCGCTCCAAGCTTAGGAACCAACACATATTGTTAATCGGGTGATCAGGATTGTCTGGATCGCATGGCTGAAACAAATCAGGATGAACAGTAGGAAAGAGATCCGATCATCCACGGTTTTAGTGCGGGGTCCGCCACACTCCGCCAACACTCCGACTCAGCGGTCGTTGTGAGTCGTTTTCGATTTGGCCATCAATTAGTCTCCCCAGTGCACTTCTATCACCGTGAAAAGGGAAACCCAGCTGTAGTCAGACTATAGATCTTGAAGATGGAAAAATCCAGACATGGGCATTGGGCAGACGTGCGGAGTTAGGGGCTCGGAGAAGAGCCAACACACGCAATAAGATGTACAAAGAACCACAAGAACGGTTGTTGCGATCTGGACGGAAGAGCGGAGAAAGGAATTCAAACTTAAGTTGTGAACAGTGGACCTTGCTTACAGCAGACTGTAATCATGGTTTCCAGACAAGGAAGAGCTGGGGAGCGTGCAGCGAAAGAGCAGTAATTTTGCTGCCAGAATACCTCATGTTGCGAGATCCCCGCTAGAGCGTCCGGTATGAGGCGCAGCGAAACGGTCGCGCTGTTCTAAGGTACGGACGATATGACCTGCGATGCGTGTGCGGAGAACGCACAGATAAAACGATTCAAACGAGCACCAGCCAGCCGGCACGAGTCCAGACATCACCGGAACAGTTAGATCGTTTTGTTGTTTGACCCCATATCGGCTTCTTGATCGTTTTTTTTTTACTCGTATGGTGTCGTCTGCAGAAATACCTGAGGCAACAAACAGATAACAGCGATGGAAATAAGGCAAGAGTGCGACGTATGCCAGGGAACGCTGCATGCCAAAATAATTCGAGCCGTGGTAAGACAATATCCATGCTCTGTGCCATTGAGCTAGTAAGTCAATGCAGCGGCTGCGGCGCAAGAACACACCATGATATACAAGTCGCACTAGTGCGAGAAAGTCACCCCGTCAAATTCGCGATTCCAAGTTCGAGTTATCCCGTCCCCGAGTCTCCACCGTCTATCGGAATGCCACCTGCGCGCTCATACACCACCAAATCCATTAACGCATCCCGCCGTGTTGCCGTGAGATATTTTGGCTGGAACTTGTGGCAGCACACCACTACCCCGCTTTCGCATAGCGTCGTGAGAATCGCGCGCACCGTCTTCAGCGCGAGCTGCTTCGGGACGAGGTACACGAACACATGTGTGACGCGCTGGCTTGCGAGCTGGCGACACAGATCCGCGCGGTCCTCGTTGAAGTCGTACGCAAGCCAGCGCACCTGCGCGCCTGCTGCTAGCGCGTTCGCCGCCGCGGTCGCAAGGAGGCCGGTGTTGTAGTCGATACCGACGCCGTGCACCGCTGTGGCACGCGTGGTGTGCGTTTTGGCGTTGATGTGCGCGAGGAGGCCGATGAGGAAGTCGCCGTCGCCGCAGCCAAGATCGCAGACGACGGACAGGGCGGCGGGCGGCGATGTGGGTGGAGGCAGGAGGTCGAGCCGCATGAGCGTCGCTGCGGCCCGCATCGTTCCGGGTCCGGTCTCGATGTACGGTGCGAGGATGCCAGAATAGCCTGACGGGATATAGTCCAGGTCGTGGAACGCAAACGTCGGCATATCCCAGGAAGAGCTCGAGCACATACTTAGTGGTCAAGAAAAAGAAAATCCCCTTGGCCTCCCCCACTATGACACCCACGTGACCTTATCAGTGCGTGGGTTCGAGTCCGGGCAGTGGAGTTTTTTTTTTATCTCTTTTGTTGTATGTATCTATCCATAGTGTATTTTGCTCACCTGAGGCCTGTTTAATAATTTCCATGACACCAATAGATGCCTACCCTAATAGCTAACCACCTAACCTCAACTCAAACCTCTGTTGTAACCATGGAAAAATGTACAGGGGATAATTCGCGACAAGGGCTACAATTTTGGCCATTTTTGGGCTATCACTAGCCAAATTCCGCTGTTTTTGCCCACTTTTCAGCCAGTGTAGCGCATTATCCCCTGTATATTTTTCCGTGCTTACAACAGACGAAGTCATCAGTCTATGATCTGGCTGATCTAAATATTCCCCAAAAACATTACTGATTGAGTTGAAAAATAGGATTTTCGGGCCAAGGGCAAGCTTCGGTTGCCCTAACTCCTCGAAAGTGGGGCTCAGGCGTTGCGGGAAGCTAAAAACAGAGAACGAAAAAAAAAGTGTATCCACTGGGATCGAACCGACACCACAGTGAAACGCCAGGAAGCATCATAACCACTAGACTACAGCACCGATGAAAGATCATGTTGTGCGGGTTTCACATGCTCTCGGAATGCGGTTCTGGGACCATCAGATCAGATTGTGATTAGATATGCCTTATAAGGCAATGTCATAGTGGGGGAGGCGAGGGTGAGTCAGAAAAAGATGCCTGTCTGCCGAATAGGACCATCACGCTATTTGCCGACACAGCTTTCTTCCTTTTCCGGCCAGTCTTCGCTGTCTCGGTAACCCAGACGTTCCGGTCCGGGTGATCCGCTAATTCGGTTAAAATGATGGACGCAACACCCGTGGGGCATTTGCCCCCATGGTGTCACGCTCTCGCATGTCACGCAATCCTCAACTTCGCACCGTATACACACTTCGGGATGCTCATGTTACCTGTAAATGACTTTAAACTACACCGGCAAAATTTCTCCGGGTGTCAGCCACCTGAGAATTACACCTCAGAGGCATGGAAACTGCGCCTGGACGCCGTGTGAGAATCATATGGGAGCCACATCTCATATTGTATTGCTCCACAATGGGCCAGACTTGCCCATTGTCCACATTTCTGGCTACCCATCACGCGGCAAGAACAATGGCTAACGATTCGGTATCAAGCCACCGCTCCGCAATAACTCAAGAATGCCTGCAGGCAACTGATGGGTTTCGTAGTGGGTGCCCAACTGTTCGCATAACGGCTCCATTACTATTCACAATATATTATGCTGTTCCCTTAGATGTATTTTTGCTGTGGTTTTATATATTGCCTACCAGCCTCCCTAGCCGACTTTCTCAGTTCCCATCTGCTGGTGAAGCAATACAACAATACCCTGATTCCTTGCAATGGGCAATGTTTTTGGGAAATAAAAGGGAGCAGTAAAAAAGAAATATATTTGGATTGAAATACGCCAGATCATGCCGCTCTACATGCCACTCTACTGCTCATCGCCCTGGACTTCAGGTTCGGGGGTAGTAGCGGAGGCCGGGGTTGGGGTGCTGGCGAGGTTGGCGGACGTGGCATCAATGAGTTCATCGACTTCTTGTTGGACCTCGTTGGTGGGTTGGTAGGTAATTTCGATGGCACCGTGGAGCTCTTTGTCAGTACCGATGAGGTCTTCGAACATCCTGTGGCAATAGAGTTAGTAAGAAATCATATACAGTGCAAAAAAACCTACGCATCGCGAGCGTCGTCGTTGCCATTGGCAATCTTTCGCATAGCGGCTAACGAGTTATCGAGCTCGGTCCAGTATTTGGTGCTGCTGTCTCTCAGATATACCTCACGCTGTGAAAATAGAATAGGACAAGTTAGAATATAAATAAGGTTGCTGTCAAACACGGGTGACATACCATGAGAGCGATCCGACCGCAGAGGGCGTTAGTGATACGGCATTTGGTCCCGTCGACAAGGGCTTGCGCGAGAGCGAAAAGATTTTGGTGTTTGGAAGGCTCGAGGTCGATGATAATCCTCTTGTTCTCGTCGTTGACCCGCGAAATCCTTACGCTTGCAAACAACTGGATCAAGGATCAGCAGCGATGGATAGACTAGAAGAAGATGAATACCTTTTTCTTGATAGAAGATCGGCACTGCGTGAAAGCGTCTTGGATCGAGGTTGTCACCTTGTGCATGTCAGCCGGGTTGTTTTCGATGCCCGGTGGCAAATCATATCGATGCTTGAGAAGGATTTGCTGGTCAAAGTGACTTAGTAGGTGATGAAGGACGACACAAGAGGCACGCACCATAACATGTTGGACAGAGAGATCACCCCTATATTGAGCTAGTTTCGGAGACAACAGGACCGCGAGAGCATAGCTCTGTATGTTGGTCTAGCAAACAGTTAGTGTGGCATAGACACAAAACGATAGTGGTGGGCATACTTTGAGTTCCGGCGAGACAGAGAACGGAGGGGCGGCAACGACAATGTTACCCACGTCGTTCTGCAGACCGAGAAGGAGAGCAAAGAGCTTGCCCTCCCGCACGGTCTGTGTATCCTGTGGAAGGTAAGGGCAAGTATCAGACAGCATAACATAGAGAACTCACGTTGAGGAAAGTGTCGAGCTGTGTGAGTTGCTCGCCACGGAGTTTCTGTTTCTTGGCGAAGGTCTTGACTGCAATTGCGGCGTTACACGTGGCAGGTCCTGAGCCAGCCGTGGAGAGACTGAGAGTGGTGGGTGGCACGTTGTCCTCGTCTTCGCTTTGCGGGGCACTAGCACTACCTTCGGTACGACGGCGTTTCCGAGATCCTGATGGATCAGGTGTCTCCGTGTTTTGTTCGCGTTGAGCTGCAGCCTGCATCCGCTGCAGGAAAGCCGCTGACATGGTTATGCAGTGAGAGCTGAAGGGGAGGAGGGAGATGCGGGACGCACCGAGTCCAGACATTATATACCCATGCCACATGTCCGGATTCGGAAACTCTCGATTCATTGTCAACGTCTCAGCTCTGTCCCCCACTGCTAAACACACCAAACCACAACCTCCCAACGCACCATGGCACCCACAGCTAAGCAAAAAGTCGTACCAGAAGGATTTCTTGCAAGCCAGGATGGCAAGAAGGTCCAATGCACCCTCTGCATGGCACTTTCTCCGACGCAAGAAAATTGGATGGCTTGGGCAAGCATTAGCAACCACATCAAGTCGGCGGCACATAAACGAGCAATAGAGCAGAATCAAGCTGCACGTACTCGTTCAGCTGTAATACAAAAGGAGCGAGAGACCGATCATGCTCAGCGTCGCGAGGCCGAACTGCAATTCTCGAATCTTCAGGGCGTCCAAATACCAGACCCCCAACGAATCTCTCGCGTTCAAACAGCCACAGAGACGGAGCTCTGGGAACAACTGGAGATGGATCCCCATGCCGCTGGTTTTGACCTCGGTGTCGACAAAACAACCCAACAGTATAACAGCTTGTGTGACGAGATGAAGGGCCTCTGGAATGCCGGAATCATGGGCCGAGATAGTGGTTTCGCATTGGGGGAAGGCAACGATCCACAGGAACTACTGCAGGAGGATGAAGAAGAGGACTTCCTCAGCGAGATTATGGCGAATGCAGGTAAGCTACTTTATTTGTCATCGCGGAACGGTCCCGTGACAGTTTCGATTAGCCCTTGATGACGACCCCGATGGTGGCGACATCCTCAATTTCGACTCCCCGGGCCCCGAGGAACAAAGTGCTGAATGGTCGCCATACCCATCGAAGATGGTTTGTTTTTTTTACTCTATTAATTCACCCGATTTGTTGACACGTTTACACAGCTCTTTCTGTTGGACACATTGGACAATCTGCCGCGTCTGCGGATATCTAACTCGCTCATGAAAGTTTTCTTATGGATTCTGAAAGAGTCTGGTGCGAGGGAGGTTCCCTCCTTTGACCATTTGAGGAAAGTCCAGAAGAATCTTCGCGAAAAATGTGGTGTCCCGACAACGCAGTACAAGACAGTGACAGGCAATATATTTCACATGAATGATCCGCGCACACTCATTGCTAAGGTATTTTTCTTATTCTGTCTTGAAGTCATGATCTATGGTTAATTTCCTGGGTGGCAGGATTGGGCTAATCCCGAAACACGCAAGTTCATCCATGTGTATCCAGAGATTCCGGAAGACGGTGTTATTCGGGAAATATGGCATGCACAGAAATGGCGGAAAGACATGGATCTCGATCTTCTGAGTCCGATGTACGACGCACGGCACTTACATGCCCATTTCTTTGTCAACGAGCTGGCACGCCTGAAATCAGGTCAACTGGTGATCCCAATTCGGTGGCTGAAATTTCGTGATCGTGTTTGCGCCGATGCCTTCGCCGTTGAGATTGATAGCTCGGTATGTCAACCTGACAATTCGAAGCCCTTAATCCTCTGACATTGTCTATTTATCTCTCACAGGGCGTAGCCACTGTCCGCGACGAGCATACCATCTTGATTTCGGCAGAAGACCTTGTGGCAAATTTTCTGGATCTGGAAGACGAGAGTAGTGTTCCTAAGTGGTCGGGTGAGTTCTTTTTTCAAGGGTTCAGTGCGAAGCCTTAATTTGGGCAGATGAAACCATAGAAAAGGGCCATCCTGAGCGCATGCCCAATCCAAAGCGGGCGCTGGCAGGTGGACATCCAATCTACAGTTGCTTTGTGGATATATTTGGGGACGATGTCTCCGGGAACCGTTCAAAATCGTGGAACAAGCACTGGAATACTTACATGACCCATCGCAATCTTCCTCGCTCCCTTTTGCAACAAGAATATCACGTCCATTTCATCTCAACCTCCCCGAATGCGACCATCCCTGAGCAGTACACTGCGTTCAAGTCCGTCATTGAGTACGTCAAACTGGATCCATGCTTCAAAACTCGAGACTTACCACAACAAAATTGTTAGGAAAACACACGAGGAGCCTATGAAAGTCCGCGATTCCGAGACAGAGGAGACAGTCTGCCTTTCAATCTATGCGAATGCCGGCCCATCCGATAATCCTATGCAGAGTGAGATCTCGGGCCATATCGGGGCAAAGGGGAATTTCTTTTGCCGCAAATGTCACGTTGGTGGGAGCGAAAAGGACAAAGAATCCAATGAATGCTTTCATTCACTTTTCGAGGTACGCCTTCCCGTGTTTGACCCCGAGTTGGGCTTCTTATTGTATCTCAGCCGGGAATTCCGCGCTCCAAGGAAAAAATCCTGACTGAGCTCAAGAAGCAAGTTGAGATGGCGTGTTCTGGTGTTGCACAACCTATCAAGAATGCCCAGAAAGATACCGGTATCAAAGACGCATATACTCAGCACTGGATCGACCATCTTCTTGAGCAGTTCAAGCAGAAAAAACAAACAGATCCCGAGCGAAGCACCACTGAAATTCAGGAAGAGTTAATCCAGTGGACACTGGACAATGAAGACAAGATTTATAATGGGTTCCTGACGACAAAAGGTGCAAAGTCTCTCGTACCGTGATATATGATGCTTGAATTTATTTCGTAGGCTTTGATCCCACAAAAGACACACCGGTCGAGATCCTCCACACCATTTTACTTGGAGTCGTCAAATATATATGGCATTCTTCGCATACTAGCTGGACACCGGCTCAAAAACAAACCTATTCCTTACGGCTACAAGCAACAAACACAGACGGGTTGTCCATTCATCCCATCCGGGCGCCCTATATCATGCAGTATGCGAATTCACTCATTGGCCGGCAATTCAAGACCATCGTACAAGTCAGTGTCTTCCATGTACACGACATTCTCACGCCGGAACTGTTTGCGGTGTGGCGAGCTGTTGGGGAATTCGCAGCGCTTATCTGGGTCCCCGAAATCCAAAACCTTGATGAATATCTCGTGAGCAATTCAACACTGATCCACCTCTCTTTTGCGAATCTAACTCTGTTCAGAAAGATGTTCAGATTGCGGCCGGCAATGTTATGGACGCATTTGCGGTCGTTGACCCCACCAAGATTCTCAGCAAGATAAAACTCCATCTTCTTTCGCATTGCCCCGAGGATATCATCGCATTCGGACCGCTCCTTGGCGTGATAACCGAAATTTTTGAGTGTTTCAATGGTGTTTTTCGAGTCTGCTCTGTTCTGTCCAACCACCTCGCACCGAGCAGAGATATAGCTCTTCAGCTGGCTGATCAAGAAGGCCTGAAGCACCGGCTTACCGGAGGCTGGTGGCCGACGCTCCAAGGAGAATGGGAGCGGGCTGGTCCAGGAGTCCGAGCATTTCTTGAGACACGCCCCGTGCTCCAAAGACTTGTTGGGTGGACCATTTACAACCCTCCGATTCCGGGTGAGCAGTATAGCCCACAGGCATGTTCATCTAATGATAGTTTTCCTTTTCAAGGCACCGTGAAGCTGGTTTCCCTTCCCAAGCGGCAGAAAGGGGTCCCTAAACCGATTCGTTCTTCGGTTGTGATGGGTTCGACTCACGCATCCCAGGCATTGAACGCGGGGAATTACGACCTGTCTTCATCTTGGTTCCCATGCCGCCAAGTGATTTCCGCGTCACTTGATGAATGCAATAATGGTTCCTGGGTCTTCGTCAGATCCCCGATAACAGTGAGACTTAATCAATGTATTGTCTTGCTCGAGATTGATTTATATTCATTCAAAGGGGGATCTTATTACAGGCAGGATTGACGCCATCCTAGAAGATGGAAATGGTGTTGCTGTCATTATCCTCGACGTATTCCATGTCACCGACTCACGTCATGACATTTTTGGAATGCCTGTGCTGGTCCGCCGACAATCTGAAACTACCTTCCTGATAGTTCCCGCCCTTGTAAGCTTTCTTCGTGTGTCTAGAGGATATGGCTGACCATCTTGAAGGATATCAGGTTCCTGTATAATGTTCAGCATGATTGCAAATTTGCAGGGTGCGAGGCAACTGGTGAAAAACCTCGCATGCAAGAGCGGGTTGACTCCGGACTGACTGACAAATTTATTGTCCATAAATCTGTCGAGCGCTTCGTCATCAACACGCATGCATTCCACAATGCGCACTTGCTCCGACAAGTACTTCCTCGTCAGCTTACCGCACCGACTCCGCTGTTTAAAGACCGGACGGCGAAGCATTACGAGCTTGCTGCAAATCTGCGCGAGATAAAAAACGGGAAGCGCAAGCGGGCAGCTGAGAAGCGGGAAGCGAAGAAGCAAGCAAAGGCTGACGCTGAAACAGCGCCACCAGACAGCGATATAGAGGAGAGGGAGGACTCGGAAGATGATGAAGAGGAGGAGAGCCGCCCTCGAAAGAAACAGCGACGAAGGACTCGGAAGAGGCAAGTGGACGCTGAGATTGATTCCGACTCCGAGTGGGATGGCGGTCGAGTTGAAGCCGGTCAGATTGAAGTCCCAAGAACTTCTGGGAGGACACGCAGACCGACGCAGAGGGCACAGGACGCAGATTATGGTTCAGATACAGATTAACAGATAATTTCGAGGATGTTGTGGCTGTACGATAATGTCACGTTCCGTTAACCTCTTTTGACAATACCACACCGAAGTCTCTTAGATGTTCCTCATGAAGACCGAACTTGAGGGCCCGCAGCCGACACCAAGAACTACATCTACGGCTTCTACAAATACTACGTCAGTTATTTATCCAATCTCAAAGCTTGTCATGCTTCTGACCGTGGTTGGTGTTGGTGGCATAGGGCGCAATTCTTTCAACCTGGAGGAGTTTTGAATTCTCAGACCACGGATACACAGTATTTTGGATTCTCGGGTTCCCAAACGACTGGATATTATACTTCGGAAGGTCAGTATTACACGTCCTTCGTTCGTCCCTCTTTCCTTGAATATTGACGGACCTATTTATGCTCTTAGATCCATACAACACAGACTTCGAGGCTGCTGAAAAGGATCCCTTGGCCGATGTGGGGATCAGCCAGCCCATAGACGATGCCTTCATGGACGACATTGTGCCCAATTCTGTCCCCTCCACAGAATGTATGACGGCGGCTGATCGGCGGTTGTTCGAGGACACCCTGTATGCCAATTCGCACCCCAGTGGTATCAATTTCCCAATCTTGAAATCCTGGGGTACGGAGGTGGATCGCTCCCAGGTAGAAGAGCCGCATCTGGAGCAGAAATTGGGTAATCCCTTCATGGTTGATGAGGTATCGATCACCGAGGATTTTATTGATGCATGCCACCGGTCTGCAGTCTCTGGAACTCGAAATCCGGACCGCCTTCCCAACGCCGCTGAAGTGGAGCTATTCTCCGTCCTCACCCGGATCGCACAATCTGTGCCTCTCATTGCACGAATGATCATGGAGGGTCGTTGGGATGATGCTCGAGTCGTTGTTGATGATGCCAGACTCAACTTGGGATTGGTAGACACTTTGCACTGCGTCGGTCGGCTTGTAGAGGATCAGACAAACCCGGAGCTTTCGCCGGAAGACGTAGAACGCAGAAACTTTGAAGATTAATAATTTTATTGAGCTATTACATACAGCTTATAGCCACATCATCAAGGCAGGACACAGAGCGCATGCCGAGTCGACACCAGACTGTGAGCAAGATGTATCCGATATGGCATCAAGCCGGAGGGGTGGCGAAAGCCCAGAGGATTCCCAGAACATTGAACAGGTGGCATGCAGCCGAAGCATTTGTGGTGGCCAGCTGGATGGGCCAGCTTCTCGTCCAGGTGGTGTCGCGGTAGCACAATGGTGGAAACAGCCGACGAGATTCATGGCCAAACAATGGCCGTGCCACATATCGGCTATAAGCGGACCAGTTGGCGGTGTAGCAAGACTGCACACTTGTCAAGTTTCCGATTTTTTGTGGCAGGCAAGACCTCAAATTGAATATAAATGACCTGTACTGGCCTGAAAACAGCACAATTTTGAGCAGCTCACAGGACGCGAGAAAGCACACAAAAAAAATATGGAAAAATGGGGAAGGCCATCCCAGGATGCCCAAAAGTGAGTGGAACCATCCATTGGGGCGGAACCGGGGCGGACGGGATGAGCAGAGGGATGTGACACCATGGGGGGTACAGGCCACCAAATGCCCCAGACGTTCTAGGAGCGATCCCGTCTGTAGACGACGTACAGTTAGTCGGAGTCCTCAGTCGCACGGAGTAGTGTAAGACTCAATATATACCTGTAGACGACGTACAGTTAGTCGGAGTCTACAGTCAAGTAAGTAAATAGGTAAGTGAGTAAATAAGATACGGACGTACGTCACTACCCTCAGTCGCACGGAGTAGTGTAAGACTGAGGGTCGTCAAGGGCACGAGCCCCTTTTATACGAACAAATATGAAACAAATAAATAAGAGAAAAGAAACAAACGCTGCACGCCGAATAAGGAGATTACTGGATCTCAACACTCCCCCTGGCGAGCAGCTCCTTGCGTCTCCAGTCAAGACCGAGCTGGGAAACACATTTTTCGTGAGTAATCCGAGGGAGGGCTTTGGTAAAAATGTCGGCGACGTTCTCCTTGCCAGGGACCGAAGACACTGCGATCTCGCCGTCCTTGACACGCTCGCGGATGAAATGCCAGCGAATCTCAATGTGCTTGGCGAGACCGTGACCTTTCGTCGTCTCTGTGAGGCTGATGGAGCCCAGGTTATCGCCATTCATGCCGAAAGGAAGTTCCTGTGGGAGAAATGCCTCAGACAGCCAATTTTTCATCCACATTGCCTGCTGCGCGCCACGCACAAGAGAGATGTATTCGGCCTCGGTCGAGGAGAGCGCGACAGTTGCTTGTCGCTTAGACGACCAGGAGACCGGCGCTCCGCCCATGAAAAATACGTAACCCGAGGTGGACCGGCGAGTATCGACACATCCGGCCCAGTCCGAGTCCACGTAGCCCTCGGGCTTGATTCCAGTCCCAGGCGTCGAATCGGGCCCCGACGAAGGCGAGTATCTGATGCCGTAGTCCAGGGTACCTTTGATGTAACGTAGGACACCAACGAGAATTGTCCAGTGTTCAGGTCCCGGGTTTGATTGGACGTGTCCGAGAGTACAGCATGCGTAAGCGAGGTCGGGTCGAGTGCCACTGCTACCCCAAATGATTGTACCGAGGATAGGGCGGAAAGGTTTGTCGCGCATAAAGGCGGCGTCTTCGGAGGAAAGCAGGGAAGGGGAAGCCCGGATTTGGTAGCCAGGTGGAAGTGGCGTTGACAGCGGAGGAAGATCTAAGAAGCCAAAATGATCGAGTACCTTGAGAAAGTACTGTTTTTGGCTGAGCGACGTTGATCCGTCGCTTAGCTTCTCAACCGTCAGCCCCAACAACAGGTCCACGTCAACCTCCTTCAAGTCCCACTTCGCTGCAAACTCGGCGACTACGCGCTGGCTCTCAGCCTCGGAGGACGACGCACCCAGAACATCGTCGGTGTGTGTTGTGGTAATGGTGTACTCGCCATCGCGCAAACGTGTCCGGACACACGGGTCTGCGAGGCTTTCGTGGTACCCAAGATCTCCGTAGCCTTGCGCGAGGAGTTTATACCAGATGTGTCCTGCCTGGACCAATCCGTAAAGCGGCCGTTTGAGTAAGCAGACCTTCGTTTCCTCCCCCTGCTTTGCAAAACCCGCTGGCTGTTTCATGTAGACTGTCGTGTCCATCTCCCCATTCAAATATGCGCCTGAAAAATCCCACTGCCGAATGCGCAACTTCCGCACTGCCGCCACCGCGAACACCATGCGCACGGACTCCATCCGTGCGACCATCGCCCACTTTACAGCAAAATCGCGACCTTCCACCATCTCGTCTCCACGCGCCACGTAACGCCCCTTGTATTTCAGGATTTCCCCCGCACCGTCTACTTTGACGTCGTAAACCCACATCCCATTGATCGCGCGCTCCCCCTTTGGTAAGTCGACGAGCTCCCAAACTCCTCGTTTTTCGAGCTGGTCCATTTCTGTGCGCATTGCAGGTATCCATTTTTCAGGCTCACGCATCGCCTCGCGGTACGAACGGGGGACAGGATGTAAACCTCCCCCTTTCACGATACTAGCAAAGGCCCATGGAGATGCGAGGTAATCCTCGTGGAAATCGGCCCAATCGACATCAACGGCATTAATCGTCGGGCGCGCGCTATCCAAAGCCCACTCCTCCCCAGCGATACGTGCCTGCTCTTCTTCGTCGTTGGACACCATCGAGCGCAGCAGATTCTCGGATGGCTTTGGTGCACGTGTGCTACGGCGAGGAAGAGGAGGAGGGATTTGAATCGGAGCGATGGGCACTGGAGGAGGGGCGGGAGGAGCAGGAGCAGGGCGGGCAGGAGCTGGAGGATTAACAGGTGCGGGTTGTGGATCTGCGGGACGTTCTGACGCTAATGGAACATTTGGCGCAGGGTCGTTGTCGAAGATCCTTGGATCGGACGGCATGGGTTCGTTGTCCTCGACCGCGACAGGGATACGAGTTCGGTGGGGCATTGCCTCCTCGAAAATTACGTTTCGTACCTCGAAGACGCGCACGCGCGCGGGGTCGTAGACACTATAACCCCGCCGTCCCATGTAGCCCACCATCCTCCCTTTCCATCCTTGATCCCCGAGCTTCCCTTCTACGTGGTCTAGGTCTTTCACCCAGCAAGTACTCCCCCAGACACGAAGATGGGAGACGTTCAGCTTCACGAGGTTCCCCGCGGCGTCTTTTCGGCGGAACCATGCGACCCAGGGGATCACATCGGGATGGCGCGAGGACGGGACGAAACCTCGCACGTAGCAATGTGCGGTTGCTGCTTCTGCCCAGAATCGCCGACTCATCATGCTCTCGAGGAGGGTGGTTCTTGTTCCTTCGACGACAGTGCGATTTCCGCGCTCGACATGTCCATTTGCTGAAGACGAGTCTTTAGGAATCTTCTTGACACGAATTCCCCTCTTCGCGCAAAACTTCAAAAGCATGTCGTTGTCGAACTCTTTCCCAAGGTCAAACCTCACGCACTTCACTCGCTCTCCCGTCTGCACCTCCGCTTCTGTCAGCCACAACTCAAATGCGCCCGTAGTGGTCTCCATCCGCTTGTTATTCAGGAAGAGCGGGAACTTCATGGATGTCCCCCCATCCGACACCAGCATCATGTAGACTGCCCCGGACCAACTAGGTGTTCTTGCTTGCCCCCACAGGTCGAGATGAACGCGCTCGAGGGGCTTTGTTTCGTGAATCACCTCGTCGTTAAATGGCGCTTTATCCTGCTTTCCCCGTATGCAATCCTCGCACATCCCTCGCAACTCCGTGTTGACGATTTTCAGCCCATCAACGAGCTCTTTCTGGGCCATGCGTTTAATGACTCGGACGTCTGCATGGCCTAGCCTCGGATGCCAAGTCTCAAGGTCTGTGGGCTGGTTTCGGTCGCGACCCGCAATAGCCGCGACGATATCCCCACAGTCGATGTTATCGACGACATCCACCTGGTACAGTTTGCGGCGACCCGTCTCGCTCGCTATCTGCCCATCAACGACTACTTTTCCTTCTCGATTGAGAACGGATAGCCGCCCATTTCCCCATGTTCCACGAAATCCTCGTGTATCAAGCGTCGGCAACGAGATTAGATTCATCGTAAATCCCGGTGTGTGCATCGCTGGAAGGTGGATCTTATGTTCTGATCCATCTGCCACGCGAACTCCAAACTCGGCCAATCCCCACCCAGCGACTTGGAAGTTACCGCCAGTTTTCAGCACCGTAGATCCTTCGACGTTGACGTCCTGGTAAGTCAGGAATCGCTTCCGATTTGCCACGCAGTTATCTGATGCGCCGCTATCCATGTACGTTGGTATTTTAGGGATGGCCGCAGGGAGAGACGGAACAGTGGCATATATTGAAGGGGAATCGGGTACACTGACTATGGTACGACTAATGTTCTCTTTCAGAATGGGAGGAGCTGACCCTCCACATCCGAATCTAGAGAACACATTATCGTCCGCAAGTGATGATGAGTCGAAGGGTGACGCACCATCGTTGCGCTCGTCGGTGAAGGTGCTGAGGGCGTAGACACTCATGGGAGAAGTGAAGGTGGCAGTGGGAGTGTCAACGGCAGGGGCGGAAGTAGCGGGAATTGGGGCAGACGTCGCAGCTGCGGTGACCTTGCGTGTCGCCTTCGCAACCATTGCTGCATCGACCATCGCCTGGCGGGGTTCAAACCCCTTGGGAGCACGCCACCACGGCGGCCCCTGGCCTTCCTTCCCGCCTCCCAGCGACCAACATCCTTTCTTGTTGTGGCCAGTGTACGCACAGTTCTCGCACTTGTCGCGCGAGTGGACATTTGCCGAGAGAGCGCTTGCAACGGTGTTACCCTCGCCCCCGGCCTCGGCCTCCTTCTTGTACCGGATATCCCAGTACTGGAGGAGGCTCCCCGTGACGTCCGCGACATTCACCATGACCTGGAGGATCATGATGGACTGCCCGAACTCGACGGCGGGGAGCGACTGGAGAATGATGGATATCATCTCCGCATCGGAGAATCGAGCGCCAATGCAGGCAGCGTCGGCACGGAGCTTCGTGAGCGACTCGAGGTGAGCGGGAAGTCCCACTCCCGTGGCGAGCTTGAGCGACGTCAAGCGCTCCTTTGCGGCGGACTTCAAGACTTCCGAAGTGCGATTAAACTTAACATGGAGGGCTGCCCACATCTCCCTGCTGGTCATCGTCGAGGTGAGCCCATGCGCTTGGGGGTCTACAATGTTCTGATAGATGATGGCAGCAGCCATGTTGTCGCGGAGCTCATACTCCTCGGAGGTCGGGTTGCGTGAGTTGATTGGGGATGGGTGGATTCCATACAAGCTCGGAGCCGCCGCGGTGAGATTGACTTTATGGATAATGCCGGTGGGATAACCGTCGACACCCTTTCCACGAAGTAGGCTTAGGACGAGGTCTTGCCAGTTGCCCCAGTTGGCGTCGTCCATCTGCTTGTCGGCCGCGAGGATGGGAATGGAAGGCGAGGACATGATGAATGGGGGGGTTCGAGAGGATTTCGATACGCGGAGGGGAAGGAAAGTGAGTCTGCGGGCTCCGCTGTTCACGAACTGATTATTGGACAAGGCACTTGTATGCGTCTGACTGCGAATCTGTAGACGACGTACAGTTAGTCGGAGTCAGTCGCACGGAGTAGTGTAAGACTCAATATATACCTGTAGACGACGTACAGTTAGTCGGAGTCTACAGTCAAGTAAGTAAATAGGTAAGTGAGTAAATAAGATACGGACGTACCCTCAGTCGCACGGAGTAGTGTAAGACTGAGGGTCGTCAAGGGCACGAGCCCCTTTTATACGAACAAATATGAAACAAATAAATAAGAGAAAAGAAACAAACGCTGCACGCCGAATAAGGAGATTACTGGATCTCAACACCGTCCATCAATTTAGCCGAATTCGCTTAGCCCCATCATGATGGACGGGATCGCTCCCGAACGTCTGGGAGTCTTCGTAGGATATTCAAAAAAAAACAATTTCATGGAGGGTTAAAGTTTCGACCTCAGCCGATGAAACTTAGACGGGTTTCAATTTTGTCTTGCATTTTTTATCGTTCTCGCAACGAGGTTCGTGTCACTGCGTACCTCTTTTCGTGCCAGTCGATTTTCTTCTTGATTGAAGTGATTCACAGAACGATTGATAATCTCCCCAACAGTTGGGTATACTCTCGTGGAAGTACATACTCACCCCTTCCGTTAAAACGGCGTAAAATGCGCTTGTCGTGAGGAAAGCTAATGAATCACACCCGTGTCCGAGGGGGTTTCGATCCAGCAATAAACTTGAAGAAATACGCACTTGCCGGTCGGGAGGGAATTGTTAGTTGGGAGTAAAACATGGCAGCTGTAAGAGGTTAAAAAATCCTCATGTCGGTTTCCCAAATGGACAATCACTGATTACATAAGCACTCCCAATTCGCATTGATTCGTATCAAGTTTGTTCGGCTAGCGTATTTGCATAGCCTCAGGATACAAGGCACAAAGCTGTGTTCCGCTTTCGCAGCATTTTTCTTCCCCCACCTCTCATGCAGCGCTTGACTCGCCAGCAAACCCCCGCCAGCATTCACAGCTGGTGGTCGGACAGCAACCCAGGACTCCAGGGCGCAACGATCAACCTCCATGCTGCAACAAAGCCACTGATGAAGTTGATGTATCACCGTCAAGCCATGGGTTTTATCAAGCAGAATCGCGGTGTGCCACTTTCAACTGAAATTCTGGAAACTTTTTCAAGTTATCTTCCGTATGGTGGTGCTTCCTAGCCGTTTGGATCCGCGCTGACCAGCTTTGTAGATGGAATTATATTTCCCCTTCGACAAAAGCCGCCATTCTCCTACAATTAGCGTGGAGAGCCTGTTCCAACGAGGACGATGCACGGTTTATTGTAGGTTCGTTTTTGTTAACACAAGGACCAGAACTCCTTGGGTCATCCAATGCGGACGTCCGAGAATCGGCGTGCCGACTCCTGGGAAACCTTGCCGCCCATGAGTCTGTCCTTCCAAGTATACTGGATTCGGAAGTGTTTTTGCAGCTCGTTTCTCTCCTTCAGTGAGTGTTGATTGCTTCTTTCGAAACGTGGTCTCATTTCAAACCAGGGATAAAAGTGCAAACGTTATCGCGGAGGCAACGTATGCATTGATGCGGATCGCCCAGCAGCTCGACGGTGCTCAAGCGGTGGTCACTGCCCAGGTGCCGAATAGATTTCGGCAACTGCTCGAATCGTCGGATCCTGGGGTCCGGACACAGTCGTGCGCGCTCGTTGGACGGCTTGCAATTCACGAGTCCACCATGCGAACCTTACTGGATTTGAAACTCTGTAGGCACCTTGTTTCTCTCCTACGGTTAGTGTTGAGTGTGTCAATTATGTGTTTCTGAATCTGATCTTTGTGAATTAGCGACAAGAGTCGCGATGTGATTGACGGAGCAACACATGCACTGGCCCAGATGGCGGTGTGGCCTGATGGCGCCCAGGCGGTGGTTGACGCAAGGGCGCCCGATTGTTTTCAGGAATTGCTGAAATCCTCGAGTGAACGTGTCCGCAATGGGATGTGCAGGCTTTTAGTAAACCTCGTCCACCATGAGTTCATCCTGCTCGCGATGTTGGATTTACAACTCTGTATGCAACTCGGGTCTCTGCTGCGGTGAGTGTTAATTGTTTCTACTGCCGCGTCTCATCGAAATTCAGTGACAAATCTGCGAAGAGTCTCTGGAGCACAATATCTGTATTGAACTATATTGCCCAGTCACCTGACGGTGCCCGGGCGGTAGTTGATGCAAAGGCACTGGATCACTGTCCGTCCCTGCTTCTATCCTCGGATGAAAACGTCCGAGGAATGTCGTGCCAGCTTGTAGCAGGCCTCGCTGGCCATGATTTCATCCCTGCGACGATGTTCGATGGAAAATTATGTGTGCGGCTAGTGTCTCTCCTGCGGTGGGTAGTTAATATATGTTCTCGACCGTTCCCAACTTCTCATAAAAATGCAGTGACGAACATGTTGATATCATCGGGAAGGCGACATATGCACTGGCACGGATTGCTGTGCGGCCCGATGGAGCTCAGACGGTGGTTGAAGCAAAGGTGCAGAATTACTTCCAGGAACTGCTCAAGTCCCCCAATGGAAACGTCCACAAGTACGCGTGCTGGCTTGTGGGAAACATCGCCAGCCATGAGTTCACGGCGCGAGCTACTTTTGATTCAAATCTCTGTCTTTGGCTCCTCTTCCTCGCGCGGTGTGTGCTTGAGCAGGAACCGGCCACTGTCCCTACTGACTTCAGGTAGTACCACCGGTTCTGCCGTTCAGGCCAGCGCCATCGCCGCTCTTGCTAGAATCAGCCACTGGTTCGAGGGCGTCACAGCCCTGGCAGAAGTCAATATCTCGATGGATCTTGGGGACCTGAGTGACTCGGTAAATCGCTTGGTTCTGCCCGACATATGCACCATCCGAGACAATATTTCCCGATACGATGACGAGAAACAGGATCCCAGTAATTGACCTGGTCGAAACATCGTCAGCGGGATCATGCACCCTCCCAACTACCTGGATGCAATCAAGGAGAGCGAACATTTGCAGTGAAGGATCTTGGGACACGAGCGACTCAATGAATGGCGAGCTTCTGGTTGACCTACGCATATTCGAAGGCAACAACCGTCAAGAAGCACAACGCGGTCGGATTTCGGACCATTTACATAATAAAACCCGGGTGTAACAAACGAGATTAATATGATACGAGAAAGAGATCAATGAGTCTGCATCCTATCTGTACGTAGACTTTCGAGTCTAATACTGGGTGTTCCGGTGGAAAATTCTGTAACAAAAGCTGCAGCACAGTGAAGTCGACGACTCAGACTCCACGCTCGTCGGTTTTGGACATCGTGTCGGAAAGGTATATAAATCAGGAGTGTTGAAGGATGTACTCGTAGGGTACTGACACAGCGAGACCGCAGATGAAGGTGCCATCTAAACTAAAGTGGGTCGGGACAAGAATACCTACCACAGAATCAGCGAGAGATGATTTCTACACGATTCTCAGTCTGGATCAGTTACTAGAATACGGGCAAAGTGGGCCACGTACGCGCTGGACTAGTCTCCCGTAGTCAGAATCCACGGAATTTTATGGTAGTCAATACAATTCCAGTGTCAATTGGACAAATTTTTACGCACTGGACAAATTTTTCCAATGGCCGGAAGGCGTGCACGCAATCCATGGACGAACACTTTTTCTTTGCGGGAACACGAGATAAAAGGGGATCTTCCATCGTCGGAGTTTGAAATAGTAGTAGGAGTGTGTACACATTGCAGCCACTGAGAGAAACCAGTCGGGACAATGAGGGGAACTACATCGTGGAACGCAGGTGCTGAGTCAAGGCAACATCAAGATAATACTATTATCCGAGTGATTATAATGAGCCCGCCCCCAGAAAATCCAAGTAGTCCGGTTAAGGAAAGGTCTTGGAGTTCTCCACAACGTCTCGAAACGAGAGAAGAGCATGTGAATGTAATCTAGAAATTCACCCTCAGAGAACCGACAGTGCATTCGGAACTTGAAAGGAGGCGGACGAGGGCGGGTTCAATTCTGAGAGTCGTAGATTTCCTCCGAGAAGAGCAGAAGATGAGTAAGATCCAAATGAATTAAAGAGACAGCGGTTATGGGGGAGCCGAGCTGAGTGGTAGATCTTCTGAGTCGTGCTCAGGCTCACTGTCCATTGCCGCTGGTGTGAGAATTTGGGGGAAACTTCAGGAAGCAGTCTAGGCGGAAACACTCAGATCTAGAGTAAGAACGCGCCACAATTGAAAGAAAAGGAGATGACACCAAATAACCGTCCGATTGCAAGGCTGTTTGTTGTTGTTGATTTGGAACGGCGACAGCTTCCACGACACCGCCACGGCGCAGACAGAAAAACGGGCTACCGACGGGCAATGAAGTGGCTGTCTGTTGTAGTTTCTTAGGGAATCAGACGAGATTTGGGGTAAGAGTTCAAGAATAAATTAGCGGTTGGCTGAGCTCTGCAAACGCTTGAGCTTTACATAGAATCTGTAGCAACTTATATTTGACAGTACTTCTATACTATGGTATATTTTGAGCAAATCTGTCTATTCAGAATTTTCATACAGCTTCACAGGAAGAAACGATGGGGGGTGCAAAACTGGAACCAACGACTCCAGCCAACCAAACACGGCCAAATCTGCCGGATCAATCATAGGCAACGCCCGTCCCCACATATAAGAAAATGGCAAGGTGCTTGACCTCAAACACGACTCTAGAGAAATGCGGGAAAGGTGGGTGAGTCAAAAGCATGATGCGACGCACCTCAGTCCGATAGCATAGCCTCAACAACACCAGCAGTAGAGGCTCGGAATTTGACCCAGCGTACCTGGTCGGCTCATATCGGCGGTTGATCCGAATTCCCACGCGGCGGCCGGCTCTTTGGACCAACCAAGCTCCCAACTTGCAGAGTTCATGCGGTTCTGGAAATCTCAATTGCTGTACTCGATCCCCCATAGGCTCTGTTTCAAGTCACGACTGGCAACTTCCTAATCATCAATATCCAGCTTCAAGTTGTTGCCACGACTCGCGAGCAAGGCAGACACCCAAACTGCTCATTTTGTGCTTCAATTTGACCGTCGGCCCGATCGGCGGGACACGGCAAGGTACAACGACGCCGTCAGGTGCATTTAAAAGGTCAGTTCAAGCTATCTGATGTTCATATCATCAAGCAGGCTTAAACTTGCACGACTGCAAGTTAAGTGTGTTGCCTTCCAGTGTTGACAGACTTTATAAATAGCAGGGAGAACCACGTATGGTGTACTCCCGCCGGCAAAGACTATTCCCCCCGGTCCGAGTATGTACCCCTTCCTGACAACATCGAAGATCTTGCAGTCATACGTCTCCAGATCCGCATCCTGTTCTGGCCGCAGCGGCAGGTCCGGTTGCCAGTGCACTAAATTAATTAACAAACAACCACTCCAAATTAACTTACTTTAAACTGAAATCCACCAGGTGAGGGGCTCGTTACGCCTATCCGGGCCTCGTCATCTCTCTGCATAGCGAGACTCTTCGTTCTACCTCCCATAACTAAGGTGTGTGTTATTCTTGCTTGTCAAAAACAAATTTACGCTTTGACAGCGTCAGGCCGTCCAGATTCATTCTGGACATTTGATGGGTCCCTAATTTAAGATGTCTGGAGCAGCCAAGGGAATATCAGTATTTTCAAGATGGTTGCTTCATGTCGCAACCACATCAAATCAGATGCCTGAAATATTCGACAGTGACTACAAAACACATCGCCGCGAGCCGCCCTTTGTTGTATCATCTTCCTCCTTTCATGCTGCTCTACCTCTACTACTCTGCCTGATTCCAACGATGGGCCGGAACTTGCTTTTGCATGTCTCGCTTTGCTTTCTCAGCATCGCGGCGGAAGAAGCTCATTGTCAACTCTTATCATGTCTCACCGGTTCCTGTGGGAGTCGATATATAAAGCGGTGGCACCGATGACTGCGCTCAGTTCTCCTTGATGCCGCCCCCCCCCCCCCCCCCCACTTCTCCCATCTCCTCTCTGCCAATGTCTTCCGGAAATGCCGCAGATCTCGTTTCCGCGGAGTACGGACAGTGAGCTGCATGGATTCCCCTCGCTCGCGACGGATCCTCTGAACAAGCCTGTAGGCGCTTCACAAATATATGGGTCTTGATCCCTGCAGGTGATGGATACATGCTTGCGCTTCCCTCCTCCCTGATGGCCCTCTGCAGTGATTATTTGGCATGATTACCTGCTTACACTCGAGTATGAGATCAGATTTGTGTGGAAGAGACCCAAGCGACTCAGCTTTTATTTATTTCTTGTTCTCCGATATGTTGCGCTGTTGAGCAACATCGGAATGCTCTTGATGAGTTTCGCGGACGTGCCTGAGGTATGTTGGGAGCTGTTGGATTTGGACCAGTCTGACTGTCGATTTACTGACAGAGGTGGTGGGTGAAATGCGGGTGTCACATCGTGTGCTCACACCCACTCATCAGGTGTATTGCCTGGGACTTGACGCTGACATTTATGCAAAATGGACTAGTTCAATGTGAGCCCAGAAATGACCCTCGTTCGTATTCCAGAGCCAACTATCTGTCTCAGTCATGCTTGGCCTGCGCATCTATGCCATGTACAATTTCAACAAGATGGTCCTGTTGATTCTCTTCGCCGCGGGTTTGACAGGGAGTATTCTCGCTCTGGTAAAAGCACCAGTCCCCCCACCGGCCCGCTCACTTAACGGAGAACAGTGGTCGGTTACGAGCACGTTACCCGCACTCCCGACACCTGCCGGATGTGACTTTGCGCTGTCGGAACAACGGTGAGTAGAACATTTCTGGATTGAGCCAAGGTGTTAATCGTGAGCTTAGCGCCATCCGTAAGCCCATTGAGGAGTTTCTGAAACTATGATCCATTTTCTACGCAGAACTATCCGCTGCATGGGGCCTACAGTACAAGCGTCATTTCGTGGAATCACCATTTTCTTACCAAAAGCCGACAGGCTGTTAATTGACGTTACCATTCTTGGTTTCACGCTTGTACGTGCCTACCGTCAGCCCTTGAAGGTCCCTGGATCAATCGTCAGTCATATGGCACGGGATGGTGTGTAACTTACAACTATTGTGTTTAACAATACTTTGCCAACGAGAAGTCCCAGACTTTTCGGACTGGCTTGGCCGAATGGCTTGCGCCGCTTAGCGGAGTTTAAATTGGCTGGGGCGGGCGGGTGTGGCGTGGCTTGCGGCGTGGCTTGGCTTGTGCTCGGCTACACTATACCTTCCCACTGTAAATATTTCGATAATTTCTCAATATTGGTGCCCTGCGAGCCTCTCCTTTCATCATTGTCATCGCCACAACATCGGGATCAACCTCGCCGCCGTCATTGACAGCGCCAGCGACTTTTGAACCAGCAACCTCGCGGTTGGTGAAATGTTGCACCAGTCGCTACGTATCCCTTACAATACAATGCAAAAACTATTTTTGCAAGTTCTTTCTCCCTTTTGCTGACTGCTTTTGCTTGCTCAGCAGAACTTGCAGCCTCAGAACGTCTGAGAAGGAATCAATTCAACCTACCACCAATATTAATGGCCGAATCTCGACCAATATGAAATGTCTATATTGAACAAGGGAGGTTGGGGGAACTTGAATTGGTAAGCTCGGACAATTTATTTAGTACAGTACGTACCGTATCTATACTCTGCAAAAAATAAGATAGTAGGTAACGGGTAGCAGGGAACTGAATAAACTATGAAGAAGTCAAGGGGACGAGCGGTGAAAATAGAAAAAAAGAACGATGAACACATGCACAATCTGGTATGTTGCCGAGCACATCAATTAGAGTTGCACCCGCTCCCAAATCCAGCATCCAATGGTATAGAAGTGTTCCAGAAGCTCTCCGATCCAATTCATCTCTCCCTTGCCACGATTTCCGATGCAAGCCACATTCACGCCCAATTGATGGGATCAGACAAAATGGCTTGCGCACAGCATGTGACATGTTCAACTCCGTCCAACTCAAGGTATTTCAAGATGAATACCCGCAACAATGATAGGAGAGCATGAATATGATATATGGTGTGTGGATCTGACCTTCTTATTGTGTGAATTTCTTTACTTTTCGATACAAGCCATGCCCACGCCCAATTTGATGGCATCAGACAAAATGGCTTGCGCCCGCCATTTTGTTCGCGACAAGCACAGACACTTCCCTCATGGTTTCTCCACATGATTCGCCTTAGAAATACTTGACTAAGCCTAAAAAAAATATCTAGTTGAACAGGTTGGAGTTATTCAACATTTTCTTCCATCTGCGTGACATTAGTAGGTTGAACTGAAGTCAACCAATGGTAGTGAGCGGGGAAATATGCTCTATACTGATTATACAGTGTGAGGAGAGGTATACAAACCTCGTTATGTGAAGAGAGGCAGTCAAACTCAGTCTGACAACAAGAAACTAGTTTGCGTGCGAGAAAACATGTAAGTAGGTACTCGTTTGGTGAATGTCAGGGTAGTCTTTGCGTTAATTTATATCTCAATTAGCATTAAGTGGCATCAGCTATTGATTTGACTCCACAAGCCCGCTGGCTTGCAAGCAGAGCGTCAGTTGAGTCCATTATTAGTCGCGTCGGTCACGGGTATTACCAAAATATAGACAGTACATGAGAATTGATGTCGTGGGGACCTTCGGGGAATTCAATGTATTGTATCTACCATATAAGATATGCCACTACAAGCCCCTACGACGTGTTGGGAGCGCAAGCCACTTCTGATTTTTGGCTGGGACCAAGTTGGCGGAATGGCTTGCCAAGCCATCAAAATGGCTTGCAAGCCGATCGGCCGGGCGTGGGCGGGTGATCACACCCAAATCCACGCCCCCGCCCGAAACAAGCCATTCCGCGCAGGCGCAAGCCACTTTTGCAAGCCAAAAATGTCACTCTCCGAGAAGTCCGAATCTAGGTGTTCAGTACTTCACGTAAGTCTCTGCGAGGCATTACTCAGGATAGTAAATAATTTTTCGAGCAGTGTCTCGGCTCTTGCCCATATTGCAAACATCCTGATGTGCCGAGTAAGTTATCCGCCCCAATCCTGTCAAAGTTTTGGAAATGAACCGTGCTAGCTCGGTGATGTGAATTTTTATCACCAGCATGGCTCTCCGATGCTGAAGCTGTTACAATGATAGCCCCGGATGGCAGGAAGCCTGTTTTGGTTCGCGTCTACGTAGGATAATTTTTGTCAAATCAACCCTTATGACTGCTCATGATGCCAGGTTGTCCGTTGTAATGATGCTCCGCCTAATGTTGAGCCTACACGAGTTCGCGGATATCGGGATATTGACAAATGGTACCACATCCACTTCTCTGAACTTCCAACCTTGTCATGTCCGAGAAGAGGAAGAGAATTAATATTACATGTACAGCCATGTATGTAAATAATCGGCGGGGGAGTTGGAAGAATAATCTAGGTTAGAGCGGGATGTACTATATGGTTCTTCACACTGGTTGAGCATTTCGAGTTGTTCAGTGGAAATGTTACAACCCTTTGCAGAATTTAGGGCGCAGCCCGTTTTCGTTTATTTGGTTGGTAAGTTTCGTGAGAACAGCAATTGAAAGCTCAATTCTGAACAGTTTTTTCTGGGAATAGGCCCGTTCGAATCACGTTGCGAATCCGCAGGGCCTGACATATTAGGATTTTTTCTGAGCACCTCGAAATGATGTTCGAGCCAAAGCTGAGCTGAGTCCGAACTCGTTAGTTGGAACCGCGCGTTGAAAAAAGAAATTTGCAGGCCATCGCAGTGTTGGAACACCAGAGCAAGGAAACTCCCATTGAAAACTGCATGCACAAACAGGCCCGATGAAAGTTTTGCATTGCAGCTCATACCGATGGTCTGCCGGACTACCTTTCGTTTGTCTTGGATTGACTCAGGGTTCGTTATTCCGTAAACCAATCATTGATCCCCATGCTCATGTATGCTCTCAGACATTCCCCGACCCTCCCGTGCAAGTTGTGGGAAAGACAAAAAGCAGGTGGTGTGTTGAGGACCTCCGAGTCGGGGACTACAAATTATGTTCGGCGGACGATGTCATGCTAGTGTATTTTTGAGAATCAACCATGGTCCATCCGCATTTCAGGGCAAACTGAGGAAGGGGCCTGCAGGAACTTGGTCCCCGCACATACGCATGCGAAGGAAATTGAACTTCATGGAAGATCAAAACAGACCGCCTCGACTTGATTTGGTGAGAGGATTTAGGAACAGTTTGAAACGGTCAATGGTCATAAGTTGCAAGACGTGCTAGAGTCCGACTAGCTTGAAGCGCGTTCATCATGAGAGAGGAGAAGACGAAGGAGCCGGCGTGGGAATTGGATCCGAACGCTGACATAAGCTGAGTCAGCTGAAATCCGAAGTTGACCACTTCTCTCCTTTCTTCTTACAATGTCGAGAAATGTCGTCTCGCTCCGGGAAATCACAGTTATGCGCGCCATATACTGCGCATATACACAAGTTGCCTCGATTCCGAAGAAACGGTAGCTGACTCCGACTGAATCAAATCTGGCGTAAGTCTCCCGTTTTCTTCAATCTCGTATTCAATGAGCACAAGGACTCACGTCCGCCTTGCTGTTCCAGTAGCCCCGAGTTTTCTGGCTCACAGGCTACCTGCTTTATTGCTGCTTAGCGTTTAGCATCGATATCACACCTCGACCATCTAGACGAAGACCTGTCGTCTTCTTCTACGTAAAGCCCGCTTCAAGCTCGCGCGGTTGGAGAAACTACTGGTCCCAGGGTTCAAATCCATGTGTTTCTTCTGCCGGAGCTGTCGAAACTCTCCTCTTTCGGACTGAGGTGCATCGTATCTTGTTTCGATGCGCCTATCTTTGCTGATATGAATTCGTTTTCTCTAAGGTCGAACCCCGAACCTTGTGTTCCGTAGATCCTGCATCTGGGAGCACAGCGCTGAGCGGGATATAATATATATGCTTGTTCTCTCCCTCGGTACAGGGAATTTGGGCCAACACACCGACATTCCTTTCTGAGAAGCCCGGCCATCAGCGGCTCAGGACAATGTGTCCAAACAACATGGCCCTCTCTCCCTTTTCCACCCATGTCGGTTCATCTACACCTCCGGGACCTCTTTCCAGTTGCAGCCCCTCATATTAAGACACCTTGGTCTCCCTCCTCAACCCCTCCAGCCCCTCCTCTGGCTCTTCGAGCAGCGACTCCGAGTCGTGCTGCCACAGATGCCACCCGCTACTCACACCCAACCAGCCTCATGCACTGTACATGTAATCAATCCCCCCAGTTCTCCCCCTCAAATCTATAGCTCTGTGCTCCATATGTGTAGAGAATCCCGCGAACCCTTACAGGTGGGCATCTCCCTCGGCATGCACCGCGCGCGCGTAGATACAAGCGTATATTGTGTATGAATAAAATACATGCTTCGGAGAAATACATTTGAATGAACTTATAATTTCTAATCCATGCCACCGGTATTCTGAGCTTTTCCCTTCAGCCAACTTGAGCTTGAAGCTTTTTCCCTAAGTTCCCCTCCGCTGGATTTGGACGGGATCATCGGATCACTCTTGCCGTGATCCCCGTGCTGTCTCAAAAAGGAAGGTCGGTGTGTCGGCCCAACGTCCGCGATTCTACTCTAAGCTCCACATACCCCACGCCCCGACGAAGCCTGGCGTCTCATCCCAATGACCCATACCGGTTCCTCCCTCGCGCATTCGTGCAGGACTCGTGGCGTCCCATGCACGCGCACCGGAAGCGCAGCGGATACTGGATGGCGCCTAGCATCAGATGACTCCGGCGGACGCGGTAGACGTCAAGGATGCATGCCCCGCCCATCCCGACATCGCCCATCCCGGCGCCCCAAGCACTACCGTCAATCTCCCCTGCCGCCTCCTCCGCCTCTGCCTCCGCCATCGCCATCGCCATCGCCACCCACCGAAGGCGAGGGGACGGCGCAGATCCAACCGTCATCGGCGCTCGGATTCACATCCGGAATGGCATTGGTCTCCAGGATCTGCATGACCATCACTCGTCCATTCCGCGCTGCGCAGGCGCTTCGACACACCACAACGACCCCCCCCCCCCTCCTCCCCGCACGGCACCACGCGCAGCAATCTTACCGCGCTCGCCCGTTCCCCGTACCATGCGCGCGCACCCTGCGTACGACATCTCGCCACCTCCACCCGCTATTCTCACCCGATCTCGGCCTGGAGGCTTGGAGGCGCGAGCCGTGCGGGGGTACGAATCTCGCACACTGGGGCGCATGTGCGGCCGCGTGGCCGGAATGGGTATCTGTCGCATCGCGCAAGATAGGTTCTAAGTTGTGTTGCTATCCAGCGGAAGCAAAGTCAGGTATCGCAGCAACAACTCAGCAGTGCCGCGGTAGCCATTTTCTTGCTGCTGCACTGACTTACGCCGGGTTCTCCGCAGGAGTAGAAGGGTCTGAACGGCGGCGGGTGCGGCCTCCTCTTCCCTGTGTCCTGTGTCGCAATGCACCCGGCGGCGTGCGTCGCCTTCACGGGACAGTGCGCCCGCGGCCCACCCTCGCGGTACACAGCCTGAGCGCTTCCAGCGACTTCAAGACACGCTGCCCGCGAGCCAGGCGCACGCCAATTTCCTCACGCGCCTCCGACTCTCCCCCTCCTTCGCTCTCGCGCATACGCGGGTACCCGTGATCCCGCACACTCACTGCTTCGCCCCGCCCACCGCCTGCGTGGATGGGGTGTGTGCCTCGAAACTCGATGTGACAGGGGGGTCAGTGCTCTGCGCGCAGCTATGTATGTGTGGCGTTCTGATAGCGGGGATAAGGTTACGGTGAGGAAGTGCGACCTGGACGTGGACGATCCAGCACACCGTTTGGGGGCTAGGCGCGCTCTCCGCGCCGTGCCCCTGATCTACATGTGTGTGGCGTCCACCGCCCTGCCTGGACTTGGTGGTGGGTGGTGTCCCGCGCCCCCGCAGTGTGTATGCGGAGGCGGATGCGCCCTCCCTCTCCGCGCCTTCTCACCCTGCCTCACGCCTCCCGCCTCCGCTCCACATCTTCCCGTCATAACACCCCGGAAGCGGCTCGGCCACCCTGCGCTGTTTGTGCGAGCATCAGCGCCGCTGTTGACGTAACATGCCACCTCCCCCGCAGCCCTTCCCCTCCCGCATTCGGTATTCGATGTCTTCCCGTTGCCCGTCTTTTCGTGGGGGAGTCGTGACGCGGGAGTGGGGAAGTGGTTCCGCCGTGTAAGGGTGAGGAGATGTCGCGGGGAATAACAGGCGTGGTGCAGTGGAGAAAGCGCGCGGGAGCAGGGGCGCGCCAGCCGTGGAACGTGGTGAGGGGATGCTGTGCACGCACCTTACGGGCGGCGCGCCGAAGACCTCCGCTCCTCACGCCGCCCTCATTCCGCCAGCGCATGCGCTCGTGTCCTCCAACCCGCGGCTCCT
Organism: Mycena galericulata; assembly: GCA_029289565.1. NCBI lineage: Eukaryota > Fungi > Basidiomycota > Agaricomycetes > Agaricales > Mycenaceae > Mycena > Mycena galericulata. The sequence continues at coordinate 15,590 of JARKIA010000268.1, read as the reverse complement.
TCCCGATGCGGCATCGATAGGACCCCGCCATGCGACGCATTGGCTGCTCAACATCGGAACCACTGTGATTCCAATCTACCCCCTCCGCGCAGGTACACCGTGTTTTCGCTTTCTTTCAAGTGCGTGTGTGACCCACCACCCGCAGTTGCTTGCGTGTGCATCTGTTTGCGCGGTGTCATGGTGCCGCGGGATGGGAGGAAGCTGAGGGGGGAGGCAATAAGTCCGTCTACGCGACTCGGACCGTGCACGACGATCATTATCCGGGATGAGATACGCGGGGATGGGTACCGGAGGGGAGGCGTGGATCGTGAGGAGAGGAAGCGATGTGGAGGGGAGGGTGGATGCTCGAGCGCAGCGAGTGTCCGAGCGGGTACTCCGCGCTGCTTGGCGACGGCCCAATTACAAGGTTCGAATGATGACAAGCGGAGGGAGGAAGTCATGGAGTGGTGCGTGTGGACTGGGATCGTTACAGGGAACTGGACGTATCTTCTAGTGAGTGGCTGCTCGAATCTTTTCGCTTGATTTCCCCCGCTTACCGAAGGCTAGACCTTTGTACTTATCATTGCCGAACCTTTAGGTAATAAGAATGTTGTTTTGTAGCCATCCCAAAGTGGGTTGTGGCGGTGTTCTTGAGTTGTGCAAGCTTGGTTACGTGGCTGTGCTCTCGTTTTGTGTGAGCGCAAGGTTGTTTTAGAGCCTTCCCAGAATGGAAATCCCTGTCCATTTTGGGTCTCGTGGGAAGCTTAGCCAAGAAAGTCACGTGTGGTGACTCGTCGCGTTCCTCCGAGTCCGAGTCTCGTACCACGGTCACCGAACCATCTCCTCCGGCTCGACAACGCACTCCTGCCCTCCTCGACGTCGCCCATCTGCCCTCATTGACGCCGCGCTCCCGTTTTCGGCGACGCGCTCCCCGCTATCAATGTCATGCTCTCGCTTCTGCCTCCTCGATTGCATGCTAATGCTTTCTTTATGCGGTGCGCTCCACCCACCTCTGACGGTTCCAACCTCACCCTCTGTGCTCCCGACGACATAGCCAGCACCTTCTTTTCAGATCGGCTGTGGGACATTTGGTGGAGTACATAGGCATACCAGTGAGTATTTGCCATTCCACTGTTCATCTGTCTCTATCGCGCCATTGGCTCATCCACTATGGGCTTATTCTAGACCCGCTGACGCGATGTACTAGTCAATAAATGTGCCTTGTCGACATCCTCCAACACAGCGAGTAGTACGCCCTTCGTGAAACTCGCGTTTGTGGACAAAGTTCACGCTTAGCACTTCCACATTCGGTGCGTCATCCTGCACTTCCAGCGTGCTTCTTGATCTCACCAGCCGCTACAGGTATCTGCTACGATCACTTCGATGCTTCCGTTGTGTCCGTGTGCCAGACCCTTTGGGTTGTTCTGAAGTAAGTCCCTTCACTTTCTCCTCTATGTTCCACTAAAATTCAATCTTGGTTACAGTCCTACTAGTGTGGTAGGCATCCTCTCTTGCAGCAGACCCACCCACACTTACACCGGGGGCAAAGGCCCACGCATGTCAAAGCGACATGCGTGGTTCGCATGTCATTCGCAGGTCGTCGTGACTGAATCACACCATCTTTGTTGGAATCCTCTTTGTAGTTAAGTAGTTACAACTCATAATTAACTAAGATGCAATGAATGTCCAATGGTATTTTAAAATACTTAGCTTGTATTTCCTTTGTGTATGCATTGTACATGAGGAATTTGCTGCCGCAAGCCGCGGGTAAGCGGCAGATGTCATCAAAGCTATGGCAGGTGATGGTTCGATGGGGCCGATTCGCCTTGCCCACTGCCGGCCCCACGCGGCCGCGCCCTCGTGATGAGCTGACCGCCGCGCATTCATTCACCCCGCCCACTGCCGGTGTGACGTAGCTGCCCGACTTGCGCCCATCCCACGCCCTGTTTGGCAGCGCCTGCCTGGGCCCTGTCGCGCTTTGTGCACATCGCCTTTGTTGCGCTGTCACCCCACCCGCACGTCGCCTTTGTCGCGCTACAGCCCCACCCGGACGTCGTGTTTGTTGGTTTACTACCCCATCTGCACATCGTCTTTGTCGTGCTGCAGCCCCACTCGTACGTCACCGTTGTTGGTCTACTACCCCACCCGCATGTCGCCATTGTCGGGCAACCAGCCACCCGCACTTTCTCAGCACGTGGCCTTTGTCCTTGCAGCAGTCCACCTTTGTCTCCACAAATGCCTACAGTCGGCCCGAACCCCGCCCTTCCTTTGTCAGCCCCACCCTCCACGTGTAAGTCAGCGGTAGGGTGGGTGTTGCGCGCCATCCCCGACACCGTCGCCGGCCTGGGAAAGGGAACAAAATCTGCTGTGTGTCGTAGGACATGAGAATTACCATTGTTGCGCGTCTAGTGAAGGACAATTATTGTGGGGCGATGAGCTGCATTAGATGCTTGAGTTCAAGAGAGGGCACTTAGAGGTAGGCAGTGAGTCCAAGAGATGCAACAGAAAGACGGGGTCCGTTTCAGCCAGAGCCCAAGCGTGGAATGAATGGCGGCCGCTTCGGCTCAACTCGACGGTCCCGGGTCAAAGCGTGAAACAGGAAGGCACGTGCACCGAAAACACTTCAAATTCAACAACTCCAAATACCCGCGGGTCCGTGCGCGCATACGTGATCTTGACAAAGGCGACATCTGGGTGGTGATGTCCGACCCGCCGGGTGGGGTAGTAGACCGACAACGGCGACGCGCGAGTGGGGCTGCAGCACGACAAAGGTGACGTGCGGATGGGGTAGTAGACCAACAAACGTGACGTCCGGGTGGGGCCGTAGCGCGACAAAGATGACAGGCAGGTGAGATAGCAGCCCGACAAAGGCAACGTGCACAAAGCGCGGCAGGGTCCAGGCATGCACCGCCAAACGGGGCATATGATGGGTGCGAAGTGGGCAGCTGCATCACATCGGCAGTGGGCGGGGCGAATGAGTGCACTGCTGGCAGCTCGGCTCTGGCTCGTCACGAGGGCGCGACTTGCCGTCGGCTTCCTCATGCCGTGGCTTAGCGGCATCTGCGGCTGACTTGTGGCTCGCCACATCAAACTGTTCAACTAAGCCTCATATTTTCCGGGTGGGCGTTAAAAATTCAAGATAAGTATTTTGAAACAATACTAAACATTGGTGGTATCTGAGTTAATTATCTGCTATGCGTACTTAACTACAAAGCAGAATCTAACAAAGACCGCGTGATTCCGTCACGACGACATGCGAACAACATGCGAACCACGCATGTCGCTTTGACATGCGTGGGCCTTTGCCCCCGGTGTTGATCTCCCCAGGTCCATTTCCTGTCTTATGCCTTTTGCACTGCGAGGACCACGACGCGCCGGTTCTCCCTCTTCCTCCGAGTCCATCCCTGGGCCCTCCTGACGACTTCTCTGACGATGTCGCCGACCACGCTGCTTCACTGCGACTGCACGACGCTCGACGCGACGGGTGGGCAGGGCATTGGACTTAGTCGGACTTGTATTATTTACTCTCTGGAATGCAATATTTATTGATATCAATCACGAGATGTAGGAAGCATTGTACAACATCTCTGACTCTGAGCACATCCGAGCACAAAGTACTGATGGTGTTTTCCAGATTTTATATATGCTCATGTGTGCTCAAATGTGCTCAAATGTCCGTTATTTGAAGAAGCACATTTTGGCTCATCTGAGCATACCAGAGCACGCGGAATTCTCACTGGGCTTTATAGTATGTCTCCCTACCCGTGTTCTATGCCTGTTTGAGAACCTGTGTCTTCTTCTGATCCACCTCGGTGCCTGCTGGCAACTCTGGACCTGCTCAAAGTCGGATTGACCTGCCTGCTATGAGATCTGTCGGATCCGGGTCTCTTGTCGTTGGGTCAGGATCTCTTATCGGTTCTAGTCACCCTTTTGCTTTGCCTACCTTCCCAATGCACTCTCTTCCTGATGGGCACTCTGCTCTTGGTCAGTTCCAGATTATGTTGCCCTCTGCATCTGGTTCAGCATCTTTCGGTCTTCCACCCGGAGGCTACATTGGTGTATTTGCAGGTGTTCAGGTGCTCACACTCTTTCTTTCTACCCCCCCCCCCTCTTATGATCTTTTTCCGAGTCTAATGTTCCTTCGCTCTCCGACAGATCCTCTGGTCTTGGTCAATCGATTCCGATGAGGACCGGCGTGCGGGGAAAAAAAGATGGTGGGATAGGGTCGGGGTCGGGGTCAGGAGCCGGGGCTGCTGCAGACCAGGCTGGCCTGTCAACTCATTGATTTTGTCCGCTATATCGTACACGATTATTTGTCGCGAATGTTTACTATGCCGAGAATGTACAACATGTTTTCTTAACACCTAGACTTCTACTAAGGTTCGGCACCTGCCGCTAGCGGCCTTATCCGACCTCATATGCATCGGAGCGTATTCGACGTGTGCTTCCGACGCCTGTGCCTGTAGACTCCTGTAGACTCGTCACTCCTGCCTTCGCGATTCTACCTTGAATTTCGCTTTTGCCATTCAAGAGGTTGTGGCAGTGTCGTTGACGCTGTCGCCATGTCAAATGCACCCCAGGCACCTCCTCGGCTATTACGTGGGACCCTCTTAGGGTGGTTACCGTGTAGCGAATAAACCCCCCTAAGAGGGTCGCCTCTGGGGAGGCGTAACGGCAATGCTGTCAATCAAATGCTTCGATTGATCAGCGCTGGCACGGTCGCCTGCTAATTGGAGGCAAGTGCCTCCTCCGGAGGTGCCAGAGGCGGGGGAGTATGTGGATTTTTTTGACGCGTTATTTACAATATGAGATAAATTTTATTTTAGAAGTACATACGTACGCATGTATTAATGTACTGACATCCAAAAGTGTTGTGGGCGGGCGCAAATCCGGCGGCGGCGGCGGCGGCGGGCCCGAAACCGGTGGGGGTCGCTGGAATGGCACATAGCGCGGTGCGCTGTGTGGGGGTATTAACACGTTATTGGCACGTGCTTGAGTGACCGCATTGGCGGTCGGCGCGAAAGGCGCGGCGGGGCGAAATCGGCGGCGGCGGCGGGCGAAAAAACCGGCGGCGGCGTGCTCGAAACCGGCGGCGGGTGCTGGAAGGGTGTGTAACACGGTGCGCTGTGTGGCGGTATTAACACCCGCATCGGTGGTGGGCGCGAGAGCAGCGGTGGGGCGAAATCGGCGGCGGCGGCGGGCAAAAAGCGGCGGCGGCGGCGGACCTGAAACCGGTGGCGGTCGCTGGAATGGCAGTACATAGCACCGTGCGCTGTGTGGGGGTATTAACACGTGCTTGGGCAGCCAGCGGTGGGCGCAAAAGCCGCGGTGGGGCGAAATCAGCGGCGGCGGCGTGCAAAAAAACCGGCGGCGGCGTGCTCGAAACCGGCGGCGGGTGCTGGAATGGTGCGTAACAGTGCGCTGTGCGGGGGCATTGACACGCGCTTCGGCGGTGGGCGCGAAAGCGGCGGTGGGGCGAAATCGGTGGCGGCGGCAGGCAAAAAAACACAGCGGCGGGGCGCGCTGGCGCATGACGTGGGGCGCGAGGGGTTCCTATCGGCCACATGCATGCGTTAGTTCAAGGTAATTGAGCAAAAACTGAACAACTTACATCGGCTTTGGCCCAGGGCCATTTTCGCGAAATCAGGCTGGACGATCGCCACGCCAACGACGTGCGTGGCCTCGGACGGGCCGGGACGCATGACGTGGGGCAGGAGGGGGTCCTATAGACCACGGGCGTGCGTTGGCTTAAGGGAATTGGGCAAAAACTGAGGGACTTACATTGAATTTGGCCCGGGGCCATTTTCGCGAAATCCGGCGGGAAGATCGCCACGCCGACAACGTGCGTGGCCTCGGACGGCCCGGGAAGCATAACGTGGGGAAGGGGGCGGTCCTATAGGCCATGGGCGTGCGTTGTTTCAAGGGAATTGAGCAAAAACTGAAGGACTTACATTGAATCTGGCCCGGGGCCATTTTCGCGAAATCCGGCGGGAAGATCGCCACGCCGACAACGTGCGTGGCCTCGGACGGCCCTGGAAGCATAACGTGGGGAAAGGGGCGGTCCTATAGGCCATGGGCGTGCGTTGTTTCAAGGGAATTGAGCAAAAACTGAGGGACTTACATTGAATCTGGCCCGGGGCCATTTTCGCGAAATCCGGCGGGAAGATCGCCACCCCGACGACGTGCGTGGCCTCGGAGGGCCCGGGACGCTTAACGTGGGGAGGGAGGGGGTCCTATAGACCATGGGCGTGCGTTGATTCAAGGGAATTGAGCAAAAACTGAGGGACTTACATTGAATCTGGCCTGGGGCCATTTTCGCGAAATCCGGCGGGAAGATCGCCACCCCGACGACGTGCGTGGCCCCGGACGGCCCGGGACGCTTGACGCGGGGCGGGAGGTGGTCCTATAGACCATGGGCGTGCGTTGGTTCAAGGGAATTGAGCGAAAGCTGAGGGACTTACATTGAATTTGGCTAAAGTAGGGGTTGACAAGAAAAACACTGATTTAGGCTAGAAACTGGACACAGGATGGCGTACTAGATGCCCCGAGTGAGTCTGTGATCCATTTACGACGTCCTACAGCCGCCTCCTCGAGGGAAAAGAGTGTGGCACGGTGTTGAGCATTGAAGATGGTGGTGAGAGCCAAGTTATTATTGCTGTTTGCATAAAAGTTGGCACAGCATCAATTTTGATCCGGTTTTGATGCGCTGCAGAAAATAGATTGTTTCTCATTCAATTCTGAACAGATTTGGATGAAACCAGACTCAAAATTCACCGTTTTCGAAGGCGCATCGGACGCCGTAAATTTCGTAACTCTCTGTCGAGCTTTCGTAATTCCATTTTCCGTAAGCCGTGCTTTGCCGCCCGAATTTACACGGAAGGTACGGGGATGTTTGAGCAATCTTCCAAGGGAAAAACGCTCCGGATACTATCCAGCTACATTCTCGCCAATTTTCAGGTCAGTCCGACCCGAAATGGACAGGCCCCGAAGCGCCGAAGAGGCACCATCAAACCCGTCACGGTGACGCGTTATCGCGCTTCTTTGCCTCTTGCCGTGTGCATGCCCAAGGGTAAACCCATTTCAGAGGACCTCCGATGGGCTATCGTGCGCATGTACAGCCTCGGGGTCTCCGTTCCCACCATACACACCTACACGGATGTCAGTCCACGCCAAATTTACCGAATCTTCAATCGCTTTCAAAGCACCGGCAAAGTTTTAACGGCAAGCCAACGGAGAACCGGGCGTCCTCGACATCTCAGCTCTGACGATGTTGCAGTATGTTTCTCGTTGTCTGTATCCCCACCACGGTGCTATATTTCTTCTTCAGTACCTTCAGGGTTGTCTAGATTTGAGTTGCGACAAATACCTCGATGAACTTCAGCTCGGTCTTCAAGAGACTTGTGGGCGTGTGGTGTCTCAATCAACAATATGGCGTGCTCTGAAGCGCAGTGGCTACACCATGAAAAAGGTTAGGAATCTCATACCAGCAATTATTTTTAACTGACGTCCGTAGCTGACTCGCGTGGCAATTGAGCGGAGTGTCATCAAGCGTTCGAAATTTAAATACAAGATCGGCCTCTATTATGAGCCTAGACAATTGGTTTTCGTTGATGAGAGCTCCTGTGACCGTCGGACCTCCTACCGCGGCAAGGCGTGGGCTTTTCGTGGACAGCGTGCGGTTCGAAAGGCATTCTTTATCCGTGGTAAACGGTATGCCTGTGTTCCTCACTTGTACCTCATTTTAATTGTCCTCCAGTTACTCTGTACTTCCCGCAATTTCCTTGGATGGTATTCTCTATGTTAGCATTCTGGAGGGCTCATTCACGACCGAAACTTTTGCGGAGTTCATCGACGGCCTTCTGGACAAGATGAATCCATTCCCCGGTCCCAACTCCGTGATCATAATGGATAATTGTCGGATTCACAAGGCTGAGGAGATACGGGACATGATTGAGGCACGGTATGTGTGTTTCAACGTGCTTTGAGCATTTCTGGAGATTTTTTTCTATTACAGCGGAATGCGCTGTCTTTATTTACCACCATACTCGCCCGATTACAATCCGATGGAGCCCGGTTTTTCGAAGATGAAGGCATACATTCGGAGGGAGGGACAGGCGTTTAGGACGGCAACGGAGGCGGCCGATGATAAAGTCGAAGTCTTGACTCAACTGCACAACGCTGTATATTCTATCACCCCTCATGATGCCGAGGGCTGGTTTCGCCACTCAGGATATTTTTAATACACATCGTTCAAGAAAAAATTGATTGTTACACAGCAAGAACAAGTACAAATAAGCATTCACTCTCGAGAGGCCCAAGCTACCTTACGCTCAGCTTCCTGCTTTCGAATCTTCCGACAGTCCGCCTTTGCATACTTGATCAACAGCTTCGCCACCCCAATCGACATCCCCTCGCACATTGCCATAAGGTCCTTCTCGTTCAGATCCGGGATCTGGACTACCCGGGCAAAGCCCTGGTCACGAAGCACCTTTCCAAATTTACCAAACCCATGCCCATCCTCTCCTCTTTCCGAAGTATCGAGATCGAGTAACCATTCTTCGATTTTTGGAAAGAGAGTTGGGGCCTCGTCGTCATCGGAATCCGCGTCTGCATTCAAGAGTTTCGGAGGTGGATTCGGAGCTGCAGGGATGGAAGGAGGCAATGGAGGAGGCGGATGATATGCGTGGGGATAGGGGCCGGCAGGAGGGTGATAAGGATATGGATATGGAGCAGGAGGCGGCAGTGGCTGATGGTTCGGCGCGGCACGGCTCCGTGGTGCAGCTTGTGTACCGGTTTCAAAAGGAAGTCCCATCACAGGAGGCGGTACAGAGGTCGAATCATGCACTGCTTGGGCCTGTACAAGGTGTCCGTTAGCAGAGATAAACAAGTCAACAATTCAGACGAACACAAAGCATACTCCACAAACTAAGATTCGGAGCACCTAGCGCGATGTGCTCGCCGTTTTTGGCAACAAGACAGCATCCACCGTGGCGCTCACATTTGTGTAGTGCCTCGAGCTCCCGTAGATACTGTGGGGCGGTCTTCTTCTTCTTGTCACTGAGTGCTTCTCCGCTCTCATCATCACTCGAATCCGCTTTTTTCGATGTCTAGGGGATAATTTATTTAGCATGCAGACAGACTACAACGACTGAGAATTGACCTTGGATTTCGGTTTCTTCGCGGTGGTCTTCTTGCTTTCCGATTTCTCCGATTCCTTGGGTCGAAGATCAATAATATTCACTTGTAATGGTTTCTTCGGCGCGGTCCTTGCTCCAGCTCGGGCCTTACGCTCCTCCTGTACTGCATTGAAGAGGCGGATAAGGTGGATAGGAGTCTTGATGACGCGGGGCAGGACGTCCTTCGTCCAGTTACTAAACTTGTATCCAATTTCGAGTTCCTTGCGCCGAATATTCATCTCGTCGGCCACCTGTTGGGTAAAGTCGGCGTGTGTGATGTCGGATTTATAGGTGAGAGTGTCCGTCGCACTAGAGGTGACAGGGATAACAAATTCCACATTGAAAACTAGTGCGGGTATTAGATATTTACAGATGCGAGTGAAGCTGGAAGGAGTGTGCGCACCGATGTCCTCCTCCTCCTCCGCTTCCTCCTCCTGCTCCTCATCCTCATCATCGCTGTTTATACCCTCCTCCTCCTTATCTCCTTTGTGTTTTTCGCCCACATAGTCCATGTCCGCATCAGCGCGCCCAAGTATATCAATCGCAGCTGCGTCTACGTCGTCCGCCTCGGGATCATCAAAGATTTCAGAATCAGAATCAAGGTCAAGAACTCCATGAGGAAGAATTTCAGATGCTGAGGTTGAACGAGAAGCAGAGGAGGATGTGGAAGCAGCAGCAGCAGCCGAGGTAGAGCGAGATTTACGCGTTTTTGGCGGGTCAGACACAATGATTTCTGGGGCTTCTGTGGTCGTTTTAAGTTGCTTTCGGGGGCGACCGACGGGTCTCTGAGCCGGAGCATTGGGCCGCTTTCGTTTTTCAGCCATCGAGGAAGAGGCAAGAGGCAAAGAAGCGCGATAACGCGTCACCGTGACGGGTTTGATGGTGCCTCTTCGGCGCTTCGGGGCCTGTCCATTTCGGGTCGGACTGACCTGAAAATTGGCGAGAATGTAGCTGGATAGTATCCGGAGCGTTTTTCCCTTGGAAGATTGCTCAAACATCCCCGTACCTTCCGTGTAAATTCGGGCGGCAAAGCACGGCTTACGGAAAATGGAATTACGAAAGCTCGACAGAGAGTTACGAAATTTACGGCGTCCGATGCGCCTTCGAAAACGGTGAATTTTGAGTCTGGTTTCATCCAAATCTGTTCAGAATTGAATGAGAAACAATCTATTTTCTGCAGCGCATCAAAACCGGATCAAAATTGATGCTGTGCCAACTTTTATGCAAACAGCAATAATTGGAATTAAGCTGGCTTTTGGGTGATTTCGTGCACGGTCAAAAAAAAGGCCTGTAAAATGAGATAAAAATCAGGGGCGCAGCGGGCATGATATAAGATACAATTCCGATGCTCAGACCCACCGGTTGGTTGTAAGACACTGTGCAGATAAAAAGAATGATGGGGGCTGACGTTTATTCGCGATCCGATTGGCTACCCGTTAAGGAAAGCGTCGGCGCCACTTGACGTAACCGACCTCAAGAGAGGCGGCGGAGGCCACCGGGAGGCGCCAGGAGGCGCCATCGCGGCGATGCCGCAGTGTGGTGAGATGAAAGAGGGAGAAAGACGGTGATTCCGCCTAAGCGCAGAGCCGGATCAGGTGTTGATGATCGCATCACTTACCTCTTGCCTCCTCCTTCTTACCTCTGTCGCCGCCCTCTTTGCCTCTCCAATACACAATACCAATGTTTGGCACAGAGATTCTAAACGAATTTTTCGTCTGCTGAATCTGTATGGTGGCGGCTATCACTTCGTGACAAGTCCAGGTCCCAATTTGGAAATTGTTACTGACACCCCAGTTTTTGTCAGAAAGTCATGTAAATAATGTGGATGGTATTAGAAGAGGCAGCTCTACACATCTGCCGGAGCAAAACTTCGAAAATGTCGATTTCCGTTTTTCCCACTCGGATTTCGCGCTTTTGATTGCGGATCACCCGGACCGGTGGCTGTGTAGCACCGCTAACTGCCTTTTTGGGAAAGCTGGCAAGCAGGTTATGCCATGTCCAGCATGCCAGGGTCCGCAAAACAACCGTGAACAGCTCTGGGAGTCATCCAAAAGACGAAATGGACACTTGTCAGCCAGGGAAATTGATATCCCAGGCTGAATTTTTTTGGTTCTCGGACTCAGATTTCGCGCTTTTTCCCACGCTAGCCGACCCCCTCCGATTTTTCTGAAATGAAAATTTTATCGAAGAACCACCCTATTCTGAGTCCAGATTCAAAATCTTGGCCTGCTACTGTCGAAACTCCGGGTTGTCATGGAGTGATAGCCGCCACCATAGGCTAGCCCTCAAGTTTCAAAGAAGAGTCACGAGAATGTGTGCAATACCACATATCCCAGAATTTCTTGGGAAGGTCCGGGAAGCGGGTTCGAAGGTGATTAACAGAGACTCGGAGTCCTTCTACCACAATTTACTCGACACAGACTCGCAAAAATTCTCGATGCAACCGCGAGCGCTGCCCTGGACCGCCGCCACCGCCACCCAGCCCAGCGCTATGTCCCGCCTGCCGCCGCTGGTTAACCCAAACACGCCGCCCCGTGAACTGACACCAACTGTGCATCCCCACTCCCCACCGCCGGAGGGTGCTGAAAGCACCATCGCCGCCGCCGAATGTATGATCGCTCCATGTGCCTCCCTGCTGCACACTTATGCCTCGAACATCATCCATGGTGCACGCAACCATGGTTGAAACGCCCCGGTACGTTTGAATGCTGCCACGCTGCCGCACCCGCCGCGATATCGCCCCGCCACCGCCAACTGTCCACCCCCAATCGCTGCCGGATGATGCAGAGAGCGCCCGAGCGATGATCTGCACACCCGCGCTTCTCGAAAACCCATCCATGGTGCGCGTAACCACTGCTAGAGGCCCCGGCACGGCCGCCACCGCCGATTTCGCCCCCGCGGCTTCTGCGCTGATTGCCAATGTGGCCCAAGCGCATGTCAATACCCCCACGCAGCACACCATTCGAGCGACCTCGAGCCCGCCTCTGGCGCCGCTCTTTTGGCCGCCGCCCCCCCACTCTTTTTGCCGCCGCGCCGCTGCTTTCGCCCCACCGCGGCATTCACACCCACTGCCAATGCCACCCAAACGCATGTCAATACCCCACGCAGCGCGCACGCTATGCACCGTTCCAGCGACCTCGAGCCCGCCGCCGCCGCCGCTTTTTGCCCGCCCCCGTCGCAGCTTTTTGCTCGCCACCGCCGCCGCTTTCGCCCCCCGCGACGTTCACGCCCACTGGCGATGTGGCCGCCCAAGCGCGTGTTACACGCAGCATACATTAATACATATGGTGTATCTATGTACTTGAAAAATAAATTATTATGTCTCATATCATATGCCTCTGGTGCCTCCGGAGGACTACCTACACATCATGTATATAGTTACCACTGCAACACTTGGGGAAATGGTATGGAATGCGTTGAAAGCGGCGAGAGAGGTCCTGCGCCGGCGCCTCCTCCAGAGGCGCCAGCGACGAGCATCAATCCAATGAGGAATAGAAGGCCCGAATAGAAGCGGCACCTCCGCCAGAGGCGACCCTCTTAGGGGGGTTTATTCGCTACAAGGAAACCACCCTAAGAGGGTCCCACGTAATAGCCGAAGAGGTGCCTGGGGTGGTCAAATCAACCGCGCCAAATAAGCCTCGCGCTCCCATTTCTTGCCTGAGCATCCGCTCGGGTTTCCCATTTTCCGCCGGAATCTGATAACAGTACGATCCGTATTTCGTGCAGCGCCCTTCGGGCTCATCTTAGCAAGGAAAACTTTCCAATTTTCTGTTTCAAGGTCCAAATGACAACGAGGATTGAATGGGCGAGGAACTTGAAAGCTTATACTCGTCTCAGGTGCCACTCCGGGGAATATCCGCGTGTGTCCTTCTTTCCCGCGATTCAAAACTTTCATCGGGCCTGTTTGTGCACGCGATTTTCAATGAGAATTTCCTCACTCCGCGCTCCAAAACTGCGCATGCAGATTTCCAGATTCGACGGGCATGTCCAACTGACAAGTTTGGACTCAGCTAGGCTTTGGCTCGAACGTTCAATTCAAAGAGCGGAGAGCAAGATGGGTAGGGTGCAAAGTACTTTTCGCATTGTAATCAACTAATGCTACAATTGTATCTAGAACCAATTTAATCTTCCACTCGACGAGCATCCGACGCCTGATGGTTTTTTGGGGTCAATTTTCTTCCCCTTGTAAGGATATTGTCTTGGATTGTGTGGATGTCAACTTGAAATTGTTCACTCCCGAAGTCGCCCATAACCTGATGATCCATCAAGATATCTGTTTCTAGATCTGCCAGGACTGCAACGCCGCCAGGCCACCCACTGATTCTAGCAAGAGTGGTGACGGCGATGGGTCGAGTGGCAGAATCAGTTCCGCTAGCTAATATCAGCAAAAATAGTGATAGGGTCTGCTCGAACACACACCATGCAAGCAAAAGGAGCCACGAACAGAGCTGGAGATCAAATGTAGCTCGTGCACTGTCCTCGTGGGTGGCAATGGAGGCGATCAAACGACACGCGCCTTCTCGAACGTTCGCATTATAGGATTCAAGCAAAACCCGGAAATAATCCACCACCTTCGCCTCGACCACCGCCGGGGCACCAGCGGGCCAACAAGCAATACTCCACAATGCGTATGTTGCCTGTTCGATAACCCCAATATCTTCGTCCCTGAGCTTTGATGAGACGAGTCGGTACAAAACAAGTGAAACTCACCGCAGCAGGGATACAAGTTGCCCGCATAGTTTCGAAGCTAATATCGTTGGCAAGAAGACCTCGCGGCCAGCGAGGACGCCGACCAGCAAGCACGCCCATTTTCGGACGTCGGCATCGGAGCATTTGAGGACCCCCTCCATATTATCCATTACCGCCTGGGCACCATTGGGCGAATGAGCGATACACTTCCATGCATATGTCGCCTCCTTAATAACCTCAACCTGACTGTCGCTGAGAGGAAATCAAATGAGTCATATTGAGGACAAAGAACTTAACACTCACCGCAGGAGAGATACAAGTTTCGCACATAGCTGCTGTGAATTTGAAAGGTTCGGCGTGAAGGATTTAATGTGAGTGGCGAGGTTTCCCACAAGCCGGCAAGAATTTCTTCGAATGTGTGCATTCGAGGATTCAAGCAATTCCTGAAGAAAAACTGGGACATTGGCATCAACGACGGCCTGGGCTCCATCACGCCCATGAGCAATCTGCATCAATGCATATGTCGCCTGCTCGATGACTCCAACACGTCCATCACTGAATTTAAATGAGACCCGCTCGGGACATACAAGCAAGACTGACCGCAGACGAGACGCCAGGTGCGTGCACAGTTTCCCACCCAATACTGTCAGTGGTATGCTCTTGTGCCTCGCCAGGTTTCCCACCAACGAGCATGAATATTTTCTGACGTCTGCATCCGACGATTCAAGCAGTTCTGACATGTAATCCAGGACGTTGGTTCGACTGAGCACTTGAGCACCATCATGCCACCGGGCAATCTTCATCAATGCATAAGTTGCCCTATTTATAACCTGTCCGTCACTGAGTCGAAGTCAGATGGGCTGTGGGGGCGGCAATTCACACTCACTGCAGGAGAGATACTAGTTGCATATAGAGCAACATTCTAGGCACAAAAAATTCAACGTGAACGGCAAGGTTTCCCACAAGCCGGCACGAAATTCTTCGAACCTCTGCATTCGAGGATTTCAGCAGTTCCTGGAAAAAATAGGGGACTTTGGCGTCTACCACCGCTTGGGCACCATCGGACCAATGTGCAATTTGCATCAATGCATATGTTGCCTCCTTGATAACCTCAACCTGACCACCACTGAATCGAAATTAGACAAGTCATTGAGGACAATGAATTAACACCCACCGCAGGAGAGACACGAGTTTCACACAGAGTTTTGACTTGTACACCTTGGTTACGAAGGATTTAATGTGACCGGCGAGATTTCCCACAAGCCGGCATGAAGTTCTTCGAATGTGTGCATTCGAGGATTCAAGCAATTCCTGAAGAAAAGCTGGGACTTTGGCATCAACCACGGCCTGGGCACCATCATGGCAATGAGCAATTTGCATCAATGCATATGTCGCCTGCTCGATGACCTCAACATGGACATCACTGAATTCAAATGAGACCCGCTCGGGACATACAAGCAGGACTGACCGCAGAAGAGATGCCAGGTGCATGCACAGTTTCCCATCCAATATCAGTGGTATGCTCTTGTGCCCAGCCAGGTTTCCCACCAACGAGCACGAACATTTTCTGACGTCCGTGTCCGACGATTCAAGCAGTTCTGGCACGTAATCCAGGAGTTTGGTTCGACTGAGGGCACGAGCTCCGTGATGACGCTGGGCAAGCTTCGTCAATGCATCAGTTGCCCGGTTTATAGTAACCTGGTCGTCACTGAGACGAAATCAGACGGGTCGTTGGCGACAGCAGTG